>JAUMHM010035216.1:0-15873 GCA_032362435.1 Melikaiella ostensackeni
GGCATGAAAAAAAATCATTTTTTTATAGAATGAGTAGTTTTCATTTTAATCGTGAAAAGTACTGTTGAAAAATCATACATTCAATTTTCTCGCTAAAAAACGTGAAAAATAAAAAAATATTTCAATGAAAAATTATTGACCTTAGAAAGATTTATAAATTTTCAAGCGACGACTTTTTGATATGGTAAATAGTTTTCCTTTTAATCGTGAAAAATACTATAAAAAAATCAAAAACTAATTTTTCCCGCCAAAAACTTTCGAAAAAATTATCAAATTGGATTGCGCTTCGATAAACTTGTTTAAGGCATAAGAAGAAAAGTCAATTTTTTCAACTAGCCTTTTTTGACCATCGGTTCTGGTTTTCTGGTTTCATCGATCAAAAACGATTCTTTGAAATTAAAAAATTCAATTCTTCGACCAAACTATGTGAGATAATAAAAAAGTTTGAATGAATAGAGTTTTTGGTCTTTAAAAGATCTACAAATTCTTCTTTGATAATTTTTTAATAGAATCAGTAGTTTTCGTTTTAATCGTGAAAAATACTGTTGAAAAATCATAAAATCAATTTTCTCGTCAAAAAAATGAAACATAAAAAAGTATTTCAGTGAAAAATTATTTACCTTAAAAAGATCCATAAATTTATTATCGACCAATTTTTAATAGGGCAAACAGTTTTCGTTTTAGTCGTGAAGAATACTGTAAAAAAATCAAAAACTAATTTTTTTCCCGCCAAAAACTTTCGAAAGAATTCTCGGACTGGATTGCGCTTTGACACACTTGTTTGAGGCATGAAAAAAAATCATTTTTTTATAGAATGAGTAGTTTTCATTTTAATCGTGAAAAGTACTGTTGAAAAATCATAAATTCAATTTTCTCGCCAGAAAACGTGAGATAAAAAAAATATCACAACGAAAAATTATTAGCCTTAAAAAGATTAATAAATTTTTCATCGACCACTTTTTGATAAACTAAGCAGTTTTCGTTTTAATCGTGAAAAGTACTGTAAGAAAATCAAAAACTAATTTTCATCCGACAAAAACTTTTGAAAGAATTATCAAACTGGATTTTGCTTTGGCACACTTGTTTAAGGCGTAAAAAAAAAGACTAGTTCTTTGAACAGCCTTCTTTGACAAACGGTTCTGGTTTTATCCATCAAAAACGTTTTTAGGAAATTAAAAAATTTCATTCTCCGGCAAAATTATGCGAGATAGGAAAAAAGTGTTCATGAATAGAATTGTTGGACTTGAAAAGATCTACAATTTCTCCATTGACAATCTCTTGATAGAATAAGTAGTTTTCGTTTTATTCATGAAAAATACGGTTGAAAAATGATAAATTCAATTTTCCCAATAAAATCATGAGATATAAAAATATATTACAATGAAGAATTATTACCCTTGAAAAGATACATAAGTCTTTCATCGTCCACTTTTTGATAGGGTAAGAAGTTTTCGTTTTAATCGTGAAAAATACTGTAAAAAATCAAAAACTAATTTTTTCCCTCCAAAAACTTTCGAAAGAATTATCAAACTGAATTTTGCTTTGGCACACTTGTTCAAGGCATAACAAGAAAAAAAAAGTTCTTCGAATAGCCTTTTTCGACCAAGGGTTCTGGTTTTATCAATCAAAAACTTTTTTTGGAAATTAAAAAGTTCCATTCTCCGGCCAAACTATACGAGATAAGAAAAAAGTGTTTATGAATAGAATTTTTGGTCTTGAGATGATCTACAAATTCTCTATCAACAATTTTTTGATCGGATACGCAGTCTTCGTTTTAATCATGAAAAATACTGTTGAAAAATCATAAATTTAATTTTCCCGCCAAAAAACGTGAGATATAACAAATATTTCAATGAAAAATAATTTACCCTAAAAAGATTTATAGATTTTTTATCAACAACTTTTTGATAGGGTGAGTAGTTTTCGTTTTAATCGCAAAAAAATACTGTAAAAAAATCAAACACGAATATTTTCCCGTCAAAAACTTTCGAAATAATTATCAGATTGGATTGCGCTTTGGTACACTTGTTTGAGACATGAAAAAAAGCAAATTTGTTAATCAGTTACTTCTTATCAACGCTTCTAGTTTCATTCATCAAAACACGCTTTTTGAAAATTAAAAAATTTAATTTTCTGGTCAAACTATAAGAGATACGAAAAAAATGTTAATGAACAGAATTTCTGGTCTTAAAAAGATCTACAACTTCTTAATGATTTTTTTTTTCATATGATAAGTAGTTTTCGTTTTATTCATGAAAAATATTATTAAAAAATCATAAATTAAATTTTCTCGCCAAAAAACGTGAAATATAAAAAAAATATTGTAACGAAAAATTATTAGCCTTAAAAAGATCTAAAAATTCTCCAAGAACCACTTTTTTATAGGGCAGATTTTTTTAATAACAGTAGTGGTAACGAAGTTACTTTTATGAATAAGTAACAAATTGGTAAACAATTACACTTTTTGAGTAACAGTAACTGTATGAATCGTTACTTTTTTAGTTACTTTTGAAATGTGGTTCAAGAGTCTTTATACGACAATCAATCAATTTTATTGCTTTCGCAACTGTTTTTTTTATTCTTACTATTCTAATTGTGGCGTCAGATAGCCATAGAGATTTACAGCCCAATATAGGATAATTGCAATTTTTCTCCCACCCTGCAATTCAAAATTTTCGAAAATCTATAGAAACATTTTTAGAAAGAAAAAAAGTTTATTTCAGAGTTAAATATTCATTTCTTTTCGGTTAAAAATTAATTTTTCTAATTGAAAATTTACCTATTTCAGTTGACGATTCATCAGTTTAATTAAAAATCCATCTCTCTGGTTGCAAATCAAACTATTAATGGTTGAGAATTCATCTTTCTTGGTTAAAGATTTTATTACTTGTTTGAAAATTTAATTCCTTTGTTCAAAATTCAACAATTCTGACAGAAAATCATTCTATTCGCTCAAAAATTCAAATGCTTTGTTGAAAATTCTTTTGGGGTTTTGAATGGAAAATTTAATAACTAATTTGGTAGAAAATTTAATTATTGGGTTGGAAATTAACTTTTGTGTTGAAAATTCATATTAGCAGATTCAAAATTACAACTATTTTCTGAAAAATTCGCATTTTTTGCTTGAAAGTTCAACAATCTGCTTGATGTTTTTTTCTGTCTTGACTGAAAATTCAACTCTTTTGTTGAAAATCTTTTTTTTTATTCAACTGTCTTTGATTCAAAACTAAACTCTTTTTTGGATGAAAATCTATCTTTTTAGTTAAAAATTCACGTATTTTGTTGATAATTTGTCTTTTTTGGTTAAAAATTAATTTGTTTGACGGAAAATTTAACTATTCTATTTCTGGTTAAAAATTCATATTTGTGATACAAAATTTAACTAATTGGTCGCAAATTCATGTATTTTGTTGAAAATTCATCTTTTTGGTTGAAAACTCAACAGTTTTGTTAAAAATTCATCCTTCTCGGTTGAAAATTCAACTTTTTTTTTAATTTGTTTTTTTTTGGGTTAAAAATTACCTTTTTTTAAATTCAACTATTTCGTAGAAAATTCGTCTTTTTGGCTTGAAAATTAATCGGCTTTGGTTGCGGATTCAACTACTTGGTTGACACTTGACCTACTTCGTTAAAAATTCATTTTCTTGGCCGTGGATTCATCACCTTAGTTCAAAATTCATTTTTTTTCGGTTCAAAATTAATTTCTTAAACTGAAAATTTAACTATTCCATTTTTTTTAGTGGAAAAATCAACTGTTTGGTTGAAGTTCATGTATTTTGTTAAAAATTTGTCTTCTCTTGTAGAAAATTAATCTTTTTGGTTGAAAATTCAACAATTTTGTAAAAAGGTCATCCTTTTTAGTTGAACATTCAACTGATTTGTAAAACATTCATCTTTTTGGTTTTAGTTGAAGATTCACCTCTTTGGCTGAAAATCCAACTATTACTGGTTGAGAATTTATTTACTTTTGTCAGAAAATTTTATTAGTTTGTTCAAAATTCTACAATTCTAAAAGAAAATCATTCTATTCGGTTTGAAATTCAACTGCTTTGTTAAAAATTCGTCTTCTTGGGTTGAAAATTCAACTATTCTGGTAGAAAATTCAATAATTCGGTTGAAAATTAACTTTTTTGTTGAAAACTGATAGTTTGAGAATTTATTTATTTTTTGTTAAAATATTTTATTAGTTTGTTCCAAATTTAACAACTTTAAAAGAAAATTATTCTATTCGGTTTAAAATTCAAGTGCTTTGTTGAAAATTCGTCTTCTTGGGTTGAAAATTCAACTATTTTATAGAAAATTCGCCTTTTTGGATTGAATTTCACCAATGTGGTTAATTTTACTTTTTTTTTTTAATTGAAAATTCAACTCATTTATTGAAAATTCATTTTTTGGTTGAATTAAGCTGTTTTTGTTTTAGAACCATAAACTTTCATGATTGAAATATTAACTATCTCATTTTTTGTTGACAATTCATCTTTTTACGATGAAAATTCATGTATTTTGTTGAAAATTCGTCTTTTTTTTGGCAAAAAATTAATCTTCCTGGTAGAAAATTCATCCCTTTTGCTTAAGATTTAAATGTTCTGTTGAAAACTCGTATTTTTTGCTGCGTTCAACGGTTTTTGATTAAAAATAAAAATCTAATCAAGTTGAGAGTTGAACTACTTTGTTAAACATTTATTTTTTTGGTTGAAGGTTCAGGATTGAGAAATCATGTCTTTCGTTGAAAATTTGAATATTTTTCTGAAAAAAAAAATTTTAGACTAACATTAATTTTTTAACTGAAAATTTAACTTTCGTATTTTTGGCTTAAAATTTATATTGTTTAGTTGAAGAATCAAATATTTGGTTGAAAGTTTCTCTTTTCTAGTTGAAAATTCATGTGTTTTGTTAAAGACATGATATACATATATGATGATATACAGATATGAATGATGTGTAAAAATTAAATTTACATATATCTAAATTACAAAAGTCACTAAAAAAGTAACTAAGTAAAAGTTACATTCTGAATTAGTAACGATAATGATAACTAGGTACTTTTTTCGTCATGTAATGGTAACGATAACTAGTTTGTTTTGAAAAGTAACTTACACATCATTGGATTCTTCAATGGGTACCATTTCAAAAAGTAGACAGTTTTTTGGCGCAATATGCCAAAAAGCACTTTTCTTGGACAAAATTCATTCGACAGTTTAATTTTCGACAGATTTTAATGTATTTTTTGTAAACGAACATAAGGCTTTCAGGTAAAATGGACAAATGTTAATAAATGATTCCAGCCAAATCTAAATTTTCTATACATTTTTTTAATTTTATTTAACTTTCTAAATGTGCCACTGTTTTAAAGATTTTCAAGTTTAATAAAAGAGATCTTAAACCTGTATAATAACCATACAGAAATAATTTATAACGTGTTGGAGTCCGAAAACAAAAATTTTATATCATGTTATAAACAAATTAATGAACAAGAGACATTCTTTTATGATTCGCAATAATTAGTTGTGGAAATTTGTAGTTTTTGCATGAGATATGAGAGAAATTAATTTAATATTATGATTGGTTAAAAGTAGCTTCTCTTTGGCAATTTTTTAAACAATTTTTTTGTACAAATACACAGCTTGACAATGTCTGAATGCATAGAATCCGTTTTTTGCAGAATATTTTTTTATCATACTTTATTATTTACTTAAACAATTATTATAAACAAATTTCCATGTTGACCATTCTTCCATAAATAGACTCATTTTTTTTACGCGATCGAATAAAAATGTCTGGCCAGTGATTTCTTTCTGTCATATTTTTCGAATCAACAATAACTGTTAATTATTCAAACCATTTTTATAAACCAATGCACATTTTGAACTTTTTCCCATGAATAGTCTAATTTTTTTTAAGGAATCAACTAAAAATTTCCTATCAATGATATCTTGTTGTCATATTTTTCAAATTGACAGCAAATGTTAATTATTTAAACAATTCTCATAAGCAAATACCTATTTTTATTTTTTTCCATGAAGAGGCTCAATTTTTTTGCGGAACTGACTGGTTCTTTCAACTAATCGTAATCGCACATTAATTTCTCTCATATTTTAGGTAGAAACTACAAATTGCAGAAACCAATCATTGCAATTCACGTGAAAATAACTTGTTAATTAATTTGATTATTACTTTATAAACAATTTTTTTTACTCCAACACATTATACATTATTTCTATATAGTTATTATACTGATTTATGACTTGTTTTATTGAATTTAAAAATCTTTAAAACAGTGGTACACTTAAAAATTCAAATGAAATAAAAAAACTATTAAATGAATGTTGAAAATTGAGCATTCGAGCGATTTTTGTTAAAAAAAAAGTGCTTTTCGACACACTGTGGGCCGTGGGCTCGTGTACAGAAATTTCGATACGAATATCGGGACCTGAAAAAAGGACAATTTTTACCAAAATTTCGGTACAAATAGCCGGATTTTTTTCGTACACGTAAACACTGACTTATTCTTATCCTCACAATGTTTTAAATTATGAACTGCTTACGAATTTTGATATAAAATGGTACAATTACTAGAGTACGAAAATAATTTTTAAGGAGATAGGGCATTCAAATTTTCAAATTGAATTTCATTTTTGGATGAAAACTAGATCGTCCGAATTTCGTGGGACTATACAATTATAAATTAAAAAATATATATATAAGAAAAAAATAAATTTTGAGATAAGTTGAAAATAAAATCGAAAGAACTTTACAGTGAGGAAAAGTATAAAACAAAAATTAAAGATGTTGCTGGATTTTCCTCTACTGGCCTAAATTTAGCCCAGCAGAAAAAAAAACTAGCAATATCTTTAATTATTGAATTTTATGTGGCCAACATCAATAACGTCGAATTTATAGCATAAGACGAAACCAAAAAAAAGAGAAAAAAGAGAGGAAGAATAAACAAGTTGAAGAATTAAGAGAAAAGAAAAAATATTATACAGTTTCGCATTGACACTGCAATTTGTACTATTTCAAACAGTTCCTTCCTTTATCTATTATTTTTCCTTTTACTCTTTTCTTCCTTCTTTTTTATTATCTGCTTATCCCCGTAATGCTTTAAGTAACAACCTTTTTACGAATGTCGATATAAAATAATATAAGTACTTAAGTATAAAAATAATTTTTAAGAATTCAGTGTTGAAATGATTTAAAATTGTATTTCTTCAAATTAAAAGCGTTTGAGATTTCATTTTTGCAAAATTAGAGGACTCGTTTGAAAAGTAATATCTAGTATTCAACTTTCTATGCAAGTGCAAATTTAAAAATTACATAATGGACTCTATCAAAGTCAATTTTCTTTTAAAAAGTGGAGGACCTGAGAGCATTCAAATTTTCAAATTGAATTTTATTTAAAGATTAAAACTGTGGATCATCAGAATTTTGAGAGACTATAAAATTATAAATAAGAAAACAATGAAGTACAGAATAGGTACAGAATGATGAGAAAAAGTATAAAATAAATCCACGAAAAAGAAAAAAAAAGAAGGCAAGAAAAAACAGGTTGAAATATGAAAAGAAGAGATACGGAAAATAAAAGGAGGGTTTGCAATGGAATAAACAGTCTTCAATTTCTCTGAATTTCGAAAAATGTTATACAGTTTAGAATTTAAAAATATGAGACGGAATCGATTTTGAAATCGCTCAAAACTTGGGGGCCAAATGAAAAATATCTTTTATAACTGAGAATTCGAAATAACTATTCAAAATTAAAGATTTTTATGTTGTGGGCCAAATTCAAAATTAAATATTTGCGGAGTTGAGAGACCAACGTAATAACATAAAAAAAATTTATAAGCTGAAACCAACGAAATACGAAGTTTATGAAATCATAAATATTTAAACTTGAAATTTTGGAAAGTTTGAAGCCTAAGTTTATAAATATTTTTTGATTTAAATGATTTAAAATACAATTGTATTTTTTTTTTAATAAAACGCGTTCGAGATTTCACTTTTGCAAAACTCTGGGGTTCTTTTGAAGAGAGAGATATTAAGGAAATTAAATGACGAAAGCTAGGAAATTATATTTACTCTCCAGTTGGTACATTTAAAAAAATTCCTTCCTTTTTCTATTACTTTTCCTTCCACTCTTTTCTTCCTTCTTTTTTATTTTCTGTTTATCCCCGTAATGCTTTAAATCACAACCTATTTACGAATTTTAATATAAAATGATATAAGTACTAGAGAATAAAAATAATTTTTAAGGATGCAGTGTTGAAATGATTGAAAATTGTATTTTCTCAAATTTTTGAGGTTTCAGAGAGAATTTGAGATTTCATTTTTGCAAAATTAGGGGGCTCGTTTGAAAAATAATATCTAGTATTCAACGTTCTATGCAAGTGCAAATTTAAAAATTGAATAATAGACTTAATCAAAAAAAACTTTCTTTTCAAAATTGAGAAGCCTAAGAGCATTCAAATTTTCAAATTGCATTCTATTTTTAATTTAAAACTGTGGATCGTCCGAACTAGAGCGACTATAAAATTATAAATAAGAAAACAAGTAAGGAACGAATAAGAAAGAGATTAAGGGGATAATGTTCAAATCTGGAAGGGAGGAATGATCAAAACAATTTGAAAATAAAATCAAAAGAATGTAGAAATTAGGAAAAGTATAAAATAAAGCCAAAAAATAGAGAAAAAAGAAGGGAAGAAAATAAGGTTAAAACATTAAATGAAGAGATAGGGAAATAAAAGGAGGGTTTGGAATAGAATAAACCGTCTTTAATTCCTTTAAGCTTCGAAAAATATCATACAGTTTCGAACTTAAAAATATGGGATGGAGTCGATTTTCGAATCACTCAAAACTGTGGGTCAAATGAAAAATATTTTTTACAAATGAATTCGGAATAACTATTCGAAATCGAAGTTTTTTATATATTATGGGCCTAATTCAATGTTAAATATTTGCTGAATTGGGGGGGGGGGCAGTGTAACAATTTAATAAAATTAGATATTCATAAGCTAAGACCATCGAAATACAAAGTGTCTGAAATAAGGAATATTAAAACTTGAAATTTTGAAAAATTGGTGGCATACGTTTATAAATATTTCTTGATTGCAATTATTTAAAATAAAATTGTGATTTTTCAAATTAAACACTTTCAAAATTCAATTTTTGCCGATTTGTGGGGTTCTTTTGAAGAAGAGGATATGAAGGAAATTAAAAGGATGTAAGCCAAGAAATTATATTGACTCTCCAATTTGTACTTTTTTAAATAGTTCCTTTCTTTTTCTTTTTTTTTGTTCACTTTTTCCTTCCTTCTTTCTTTATTTTCTGCTTATCTTCATAATGTTTCGAATTACAAACAGCTTACGAATTTTGATATAAAATACGTGACGTTGAATTTTTATGGCAAGTCACAAGCTAGTTATTTTCAGAAAATCAATAGTTTAATAAATTTGATGTTAGAAAATTTTTAGTTAAAGGTTATCAGAATCCGTAAGCTGCACGGTTTTCCAAGATCTGGGATATTTAGTTTAGTCCCTTAATATTAAGGATTGATTTTGCCTGTTTTTTGTTTGTTTTATTGTATGTATTTGCGGGGAATCAACCATCCTGAAGAATCCTTGATCATCCTAATGAACCCTTAACCGTCCTGAAGAATCCTTAACCATTCTAAATCCAAAGAGCGACTTCAAGAAGCAATTGGGGACGCCTATTGTAAATTGGAGTCACTCAACATATTTGAAATTCCCGCCACTTCTACTGCTGAGTGTCAACCTACTCCCGTCCTTCTGGTCGTACCTCAAAACTTATTGAAGAATTTGAAATGCTATTGGAATTTTGCCGTCTACTTTGTGTGATGCTAAATAACTCATCTACCTTGGAGTGGAATTCAAGATTTCATATTTTAGGAAGGTTAATTGTCGATCCGCGGCAATGCGAGTGGAACCTCTTTAGCTTAGGCCCGGATTATCACTGTGAACGTTTCCAGTGCTAGTGACTTTAATTTGGATCTTTCACTAAAGTCCGAGTAGCCAGCTTAGTTACCAAATATTACGGAGAGGATGACTGGGACAATTATTCACTATCGATTGGACCGAATTGGTAGATTTTTAATATCACCAGATTCAGAAGAGTTTATTTTTGTAGAGTCGACCAAGAACTAAACCTTTACGAAACGGAAACGGGGTCTACGGCTTAATGTCTCTGTTTGTTTAATTTGAGAGAAAAATTTTTTGAAAAACATAACCTCTGACAAAGTCATTTCGTGTAATATTATATCACAAAAAGTATTTGAAACGAGGAAATATGTTTCCAAAATTCTGTCTAAGAGGCTCATTAGAGACAGTGATGTAAAACAAGAGAAAAAAGAGGGAGAAAAAGGAGAGAGACAAACCAAACCATCTCACTCTCCTTGCCTAATTCATTCTCCGTCTTTTTTATACTACGGGGATCCAACACGTTTCGAGGTCATTCAGACCTTAGGCAAGGAGAGTGAGGTGGTTTGGTTTGTCTCTTTCCTTTTTCTCCCTCTTTTTTCGCTTGTTTTGCATTACTGTCTCTAATGAGCCTCTTACACAGAATTTTGGAAACATATTTCCTCGTTTCAAAGACTTTTTGTGATATAATATTACACGAAATGACTTTGTCAGAGGTTATGTTTTTTATAATATATTTCTCTCAAATATTTTTAATCTTCGGAGGTGATGTAATTAAATATAATCTATTAGACATATATAACATCATCTTACATAATATATAGAATGTATATATAATGAAATTTTTGAAGTATTTTCGTTGGAGGTTAAGTTGTGACTTTCTATATTCGCTATCTCGTACACTTCTTCAATGCGCTGACTTACTGATATTTACCGTAAATGATTTTTTGAAACCACTTTTGAATCTACCCATGGTCATGATTCATGTCATTTGTTATTTTTTAATTTTATATTAGATCGTGGGTTGGGCGAAGGGCGTGCCCCGAGAATTTTCATCCGGTTATTCTTCCAAGCCCGTTCCCTTGGCAGTTGTTTCGCTATTGATAGTAGATAGGCATACCGCGAATGAAGTGCCGCGTCGTTGCGTGTCATGTAGTTTGGAAGCGCTAGTCCATAGTTCAGGTTTTATAAAGATGTAATACTCATGTTTAGTTATATATACTATCGGCGAGAAAATTCCATTCAGGTGGCTTCAACACTTAAGATCCAGCCCTAAAAAGTGTTAGCGTAATAAGTAAATAGCCATTTTAGAGCTTAAAGTGCCCTTCCTAAACGAGCAAAAAGCCAGTAATGTAAACAAAATTTTGTTGTTTGCAGACTGAAAAATGTCACAAAAAGCACCATTTTTTATAGAATAGGCAATGGGAAGAATTAAGACGAAAATTTATGAAGATTCTCCAAACATTTATAAAGAAATTGCTGTTGACAAGTTCTTAAAATATTACAAATGGTTGGCTTGAATTACCAAAATGTACGCGGATACTATTTTGAGTTCTAATTAAGATATTAAAGCGATTCAAAACCAGCGGGGGCGCCCTTTTGGCTACCGATAGCTCCTGGCTTTCTTCAACCCGAGGAAGAGTCAATGCCTGGTCCAGAGTTCAAAAGCACATTTGCGGAAAAGCAAGAACTATCCTTCAGAAAAAGAGGCACCCAGCTACTTTCCAACACTTGTTTTACAACACAAAAAACTGTTTCAAGATATCGCGATTTTCATCAAGAAAAAAAGCAATCGCACATATTTTTTAAAAATTGTAAATAATTACAGAGCCATTGCATAACTGTTTGGAATTTGAATTGCTTCAATATGTCAATAAGAACTGAAAATAGTGTGGTTGTATATTTTTGTAACTCAAGCCCACAATTTTTTATGTTTCTAAAACTTGTCAATGACAATTTGTTCATATTTATTTGGAGAACTATCATCAATTCATTCAAATTTTACCATTGCCTCTCCTATAAAACATAGCTTTCTAAACTTGACTTTCGTTAAATGTGTCCAGAAATCCTTACTTCTTGTGACCTTTTTCAGTCTGTAAACTACAATTTTTTTTCTGGCTTCGAGCTTATTTATGTAGGAAACTTCAAGTTTTAAAATGTCTGTTCACGTATTACGCTAGCATTCTTCGGGGCTGCGTTCTCAAGCGTCAAAGCCACCTTACTGAAATTTTCTCGCCGATAGTAGTGACACCTAGTTTCTTAGCTACTGTCGCGTAATTTTTTCAAAATTATATTCTAATCCTCTTTTTAATTTTCTAAACCTTTTTGCGCTATGTTGAATAATTGTTAAGAATTTATTGGTAACTTTTACAATTCGATTTTAAATCCCCATTCTATTTATTTATTTCTTCATTAAACAAAAATTCTTTTTTACCCAAAAACAGTATAGGCCTGATATCTGGGCATTAGGGTGGTTCAAAAAAAGACAATGTTCGAATTTTGTTCGGGAGAATATCTCATTTTGTTAGGTTCCTCAAAAAAGTGAATACGTGTTTTTTTTCTATCGGACAATATTAGCTGGTGCCGCCATGCCCTTCTATTTCCTCATAAGAATAACATGGGGAAAACGCCCATATCTACAAATATGGAACTGGAAGGCGTAATTTCCAATAAAATGAGTGCAAATTAGAGGGACCTCTTAAAATCACTTTTCCGAATGTGACATATGCATCGATTTTTTATCTGACCCCTCCCACCCCCTTTCAGCATGTCCAAGAAACCACCCTCTAAACGAGGATCAAGTATTTTGCAGTATATTGGTCGTAAATATTACTTTTGTGTAGTAGCTCTTCAACATATAATTTGAAATGGTCAAGCTAAAAAGTTTAATGTATTTTTGTAAGTTATTAATTGTTTAAATGTATGCTTTTACTGTAACAAGGTAGAAAAATTTATTTTTCTGCAAGTTTTTCAATAAATTTCATCAGCTCCTTTTGTGTTGACATTTTTCATTACTTACCCATAATTTCGTTAACAATTTTCATTTGTTTCAATTTTTTTTTGACAAAACAGACAAAATTTTCCTTTTTTCTCAAAAACATGAAATAAATAGTGATACGTAATAGTCATATAGGTCAGTAATTACTTGCCTGCGTTTTTACCCTGCCTTGTGTATGGGAACAATTTTACTGTTTTTTAATATGCTCGAAAATTCTCCTAGTTCAAAACGTTTCCTAATAATTTTTATCAGGGAACTTTTCATTACTGGATATAATATCAGAAATACGTTTGTAGTAATATTGTCATCTCTAGCTGCAGTATTCTTTAAACTATTAATAATTTTATCTAACTCTACGCTATTTATGAGAATAAACTCTGTCATAAGTGAATCACTTTCTACTTCTGGTGGTGCAAGATTACTATCACCAATTTTTTTCTGTGAATCTATTGCAACATTTTCAGAATACCTATTCATTTCATTTGAGATCTCAGACGGATTATTTATTTCTGTGTCTGATGCTTTTGGTTGATTTTTTTTATTTAAAAAAAAATTATTCTTCAAACCCATCTGAGTTGTGTTTAGGAATTTTCAACAATTTTTTGAGCAACCTTTAAATGGTTAAGACATAACCCTATATGGATCGTTCACCTTATAGTATGTATCAGATTCTATAGTTAGTTGACTCGATAATATGACGGTATTTGTGACTAAGATATTGTACATCAGTTGTTTTCTTAATGGATGATTAATTTTTTGTTATCTGGAAAGTTTCCTTGAAAGTTCTACGTTTTTAGTTTGTTTGGATGCCTATAATTTTAACTCATTTGAAATCCAAAAGATGGCATATTCGTGAGAGTCCTTAATAAAGGCTTTTATTCTGTCATCATGTCTTCAAACGTGTTTATGCTCTTTCATTCTAGTGATAGTATTCCGTCCTGTTTGGACAATACGTGTATACGCACCTGTACATTCTTTGCAGTTAACACTGTATAATACATTCGCTTTTTGTTCAAGAACTAGAGGGACTTCACCAATATTGAAACATCTGAGACTATCTTTATCTGACACGAAAAATAATTTTACATGCGCATTTCTGAAAATCTGTCTTGTGGTTCTATTAATGTTTTGAATACACGGAAGTAATATATGTGCGTTAGTTTCTATGTCTATTTCTTGTGTTTTCACAGAGGGTATTCATTTTCGATAAGTGTTTTTTTTTTAACTAATTCGAAGTTTTTTTACAGAATCTATTGCCAGCTAGCTTGATTGTCCTATCATCAAGAGCGTTGATTAGGCTAATTTTATATTTAAATGAAGTGAACGAGTTGAAATTCAGATACCTGTCTGACCACGTACGCTTCGTATACCTATTTTCTTATTATTTCATCTTTCTACTATGAATCGAATTGTGGTCTGCTATGATAATTATCACTGAATCTTGCTCTCCATGTTCTCTGTAACGAGATTCGCTACTGTTATTGATATGAGTTATCTCATTGTAACCCCAAATGTTCCCCTACGGTATATAGGCTATAGTACCTAAACTAGGATAAATAGGCTAAAATAGGTTGAAGTACCACATTACCAATAATCGCCCTTAAAGTTAACCTCAATAGGTGCTGGAAAGATTTGGTTCATTTAGAGAACATTCGTTTTACTCAACTAGTGTGTAAATTACAAAAAAAAAAAAATTTTTTTTGCACACATTATTTTGAGTAATTTAAAATGATTGCTGCCCACTGAACAAATGATTTTATTAATCTAATACGACTCACTATTGGCGTTGGCTCTTAGTGACGCACCACTCACTCCGTAGCCGGAGATAGAAGCATATTATTGCAATGTCTGTATAAATCTTTGGAAGCTGTTGGAATAAATGACTTATTTTAACTTATATTTTTAAGTCATCATATCAATAGAATGAAGGTAACTATGTCTATTTTATGCATTAAAGGAAGGTTGCTACAGTTTTTTATGGTATAAAGGATCAATTAGGGGTACAGTGAACAGGGGTTCACTGTACCCTCATTTCGAGCATCTGGTGCTTACAGCGGTCTAACTTTGCTACCAACCTATCGCAGAAAGTTGAGTTCCGAACGCATTATTTCGCTGAGTGTTTGCACACAACCTCATTGTTCCGAGAGAACACTTGATGGACAACAAGACAGTGCTTATCCAATCTATGCATAGAGGTTGTTCGCTAACTCTTAAAAAGCACACTTCCGTAAAATTACATAAAGAGCACACTGGGCGCTTAACACCAAAGAGCATTCAGATCTATGCGGTGCTGACGGTATTGGATATTTTTTACGAAAAAATTACTGAATGATATTCAATCTGTCTACTTTGAGGAAAAAATTGAAAAAATGAGTTTTTTCACTCAACAATTCATAACTTTTTGATGTTTTTACTTGGAATTTCATCTGAATACTTTCGATATATGGCACTTTTAAAAAAATTGAATCTTCAGTGCTCGTTCCAAAAAAAGTATTTATTCTGGAGAATGAAAGCATCAATTCCACAAAAAAATGAAATACCGAAGGTGACATGTTTGAAATATTTTATTCACATTCGAACGTGAATAAAAGATTATAAAAATAAGAATGAATATAAAAATGGCAAAAAAAAGTGGTCGCTAGGTGTTTAAACCCAAGGTTTAAGGGTTAAGTGTAGGGGTCGTACATGTTCGTATTATGAGCTCGTATTTAATATTGTATTAACCCAGTAGATGAAAAACAGGCGCATATCCCATTAAAAATTCAAACTTCAGGTTATATATATATATATATATATATATATATATATAATTTCAAAAAAATATTCGAAAAACCACTGCAGGGTCCACCTGGGAGCAATACCCATCCAGAAAAATGACACTGGCTCCCAGTAGAACCACGATGAATCACATGTATGGCCACGCCTCACAACCATAAGATGAGCGACTAC
>JAUMHM010035234.1:0-15872 GCA_032362435.1 Melikaiella ostensackeni
TCTGCATTTCTTCATTAATTGAAGAATTAATGCAGAATTGTACAAATTTATCTCGAAAAATGTTAAATGTTACATTTCTCGTATTAAAGTTGTATAATTTTGCATTAATTCGTTCCTTTTCTGTAATTTTAAATTCATACAATTCATTCAAATAATATACACACATACGTGAACCAATACATAACTACATTTTAGTTTGCGACTTCCTTGAATATGCGCTACTGTCAGTATAAGTTGTCAAACGCGCTAATGGGAGTCGACCCAGCCTGGTTGAAGTTACACGACACTGCTAAAATAACGTTACGTTAATTTGAGGAGACTTCGGAGTAAATAGCCCCTCAAAGACAAGGGAGTTTGCTGATTGACAATACGTTTGTTTTCACACGAGACAAACCTTTCTGACAAATTTACGTCAACTTGAACTGCTCCATTCAGACAAATTGTAATGTAAAACACTATTGTGAAACAATTCTTTTAAAAATAATTAATAATTAAAATTTCGACGACTTTTTAGATGGATTTATGCTAGATTGATTCTTCGACTTCGGAATTTTCAGTGAATCGATTCACGTGGATCCGATTCAGGATCGATTAGAGGATCGATCAATTCGAAAGAATCGAACATACCTAGTAACGGTATATCCCGCCCGCAACATGAATGCCACCCGGCGTTGTATAATCAACGTGTGAGATCAAACTCAGAAGACTTTTTAATTTTTGATTATAGGGAGGCTGAAGTAATGCTTCTAAACGAGGCATATCTTTTCTTATTATATAACAGCGGAATTCCGGAAAACCATTGTTTTTATCATGGTCCTGATAATTTCTGCCACGTTTGAGACTTGCATAGAAATGATCGCCATTATCGAGTGTTACTGTAGCGTGCCCATATTGATCTCCATCTGATAGAACTATTGGAGAACGTTCGAGGGCTCCATAAAGAAAATCGTCAGATACAGGTGGGCCGCCTGTTAATTTTGTAATTATAATTTGACTTCCTGGAGGAATATGAAAATCATGGGGCTGTGGAATCGCTGGATGTCCATTATTATGCCCACCAATAACTGCTTCAAGAGGATGGGGCGATGCATCGTCTACTGTAAAAAAATGATTTGTGAAATTTTTTGACAATGCAAAAATAACTGTTAGTAAGTAGATAAGCGATTAGGCAGAGGAGTTTTTGATTGCATATTCTGAAACGGACACAGTTATCGAAATTTCGCAATTTCATGTTTTGCTGGGGGTCGATTATGTACTTTTTTCACTTCATTTCCACTTTCACCTCGTTGAAAAACAAATGAAGAGAACTATAGGTAAGTAATTGAAACAAATTAATGTGCCAGTGAAAGTGAAGTCAGAATTTTGTATAATTGAATCCCTGATACCTGATAAATTTAAATTTAACTACATTCAGGGAATTCAGAGGATTCAGAGGAATTTAGGAAATTTTGCGAAAGTTATAAGAATCAAAAAAATTTGAACAAGTTTAAAAGCATTCCATGAAGTTCAGAAGAATTCGAGAATGCAATGAATATAAAGAATTTATAAGAATTTAAAGTAATTCAACTGAATTAAAAATAATTCTAAACAACATAGTAAGCCAGAGAGCTTTATGTACTAAACCTATCTAACTAGAACATTGCGGTAATCATCAGTTCAGAAGAATTCAGGGAATTCAGAGGAATTCATAATATTTCAGGGAATTTGTGGAGTTGATAGAATTCGTGGAATTGATGGAATTCGTTGAATTGATGGAATTCGTTGAATTCATGGAATTCGTTGAATTCATGGAATTCGTTGAATCCATGGAATTTTTTGAATTAATGGAATTCATTAAACTCGTGGATTTAGTTGAATTCGTGGAATTGGTTAAATTCGTAGAATTCGTTGAATTCATGAAATTCGTGGAACTCGTGGAATTCGAGGGATTCGTCGTACGCATGGGATTCATCGAATGCATGGAATTCTTGGAATGCTTGGAATCCGTTGAATTCATGGAATTCATCGAATTCATCGAATTTATGGAATCCATCGAACGCATAGAATTCGTCAAACGCATCGAATTCATCGAATACATGGAATTCGTTGAATTCATGGAATTTATTGAATTTGTGGATTTCGTGGAATTCGTGATTTTTGTGGAATTCGTGAAATTTGTCGTACGCATGAAATTCGTCAAATGCATGGAATTGGTTAAATCCATGGAATTTGTTGAAATTCTGGAATTCATTGATCTCGTGGATCTCGTCGGATTTGTGGAATTCGTAGAATTTGTTGAATTCATGAAATTCGTGGAATTTTCGGAATTCGTCGTAAGCATGGAATTCGTGGAATGTATGGAATTCGTTTGATTCATGGAATTCATCAAATACATGAAATTCGTTGAATCCATGGAATTTATGGAATTCGTGGAATTCGTCGTACGCATGGTATTCGTCGAATGTATGGAATTCGTCTAATTCATAGAATTCATGGAATTCATCAAATTCATGGAATTCATCGAATTCATCGGATTCATGGAATTCGTCGAACGCATGGAATTCGTCAAATAAATGGAATTCGTTGAATCCATGGAATTTATGGAGTTCATTGAATTTGAGGAATTCATTGAATTTGTGGAATTCATTGAATTTGAGGAATTCATTGAACTTGTGGAATTCATTGAATTTGTGGATTTCGTTGAATTCGTGGAATTTGCTGAATTTATGGAATTTGTTGAATTTGCGGATTCCTTGAATTCATGGAATTAGTTGATTCAATGGAATTACTTGAATTCATGGAATTCGTTGATTGATGAAATTCTTAGAATTCATGAAGTTTGTAGACTTCATGGAATTCAGAGAATCCTACGCATTCAGAGAATTCAAAACACTCAAAAGAATTTCTATTTAATTGAATTCTTTTGAGTTGTTTGTATTCTCTTCTACAAATTGTATTCTACAAATTCTACAAACTAAATTGAAAATGATTCTTAATAATAATTGAGTTTTCAACAGATAAATCATTATATAACAATGAAAAGATTTGCAATTTTTTGATAATATAAATAAGTACAAAATTCCTGATGATTTTGAAATTTTCTCTTCAGACGTTAAATCCCTATTTACTGATATTCCACACGAATCGATTTTGAATGCTGTTGAAAAGAACTGGGAAAAAACAAAATTACATACTAGACTACCTTTTGTTCGTTACTCAAAAGTTTAAGAATTTTGTTTTAAAAATGCTTATTGTTCTTTCCAAGGTTAATTCTATTCACAGACTTTCGGTGTCCCTATGGGATCTCCAATTTCAGCAGCTGTCTCAGACCTTGTAATGGAAGAGTTAGAGTCTGAGATTCTAGATCGATTTTTACCACAAAAACCATTATCTTTCTTTAGATATATAGACGACATCCTATCATGTTTACATAAAGACCTAATTGATGAATTCAAAAACAAGTTTAATGAATTCTATAATAAATTACAATTTACCATAGAACGTGAATCTAATGAAAATATGAACTTCCTAGATGTTTCTATCATTCACCGAAATGGCCAAATTTTGACTAATTGGTTTAGAAAGGCTACTTTGTCCGGTCGTAACATCAATCATAACTCAATAACATGTCCGCCATATAAGATTAGCCTTATCAATAGTTTGTATGATTAAACTATAAAGCTTGCACACCCATCCTTTCATCAAAACAATTAAAAAATATTAATTGAAACTCTAGAATCTAACGGATTTCCAAAAGGGCTCATTGTTAAGAAGATAGAACGTCAACACACAATTCACATTAATAACAATAATAATAATATTATTAACCAAAATAATGACTTTGATAATGATCAGACTGTCGTACTTCCATATTGTCCATTAATTTTCAAATTTTACATTAAATTTCTCAAAAACTACAATGTAAGAGTGACTTTTAAGCCAATTACAGATGCTTTAAAATATTTTAGTGACCAAAAAGATTTAACTCCTATTGAGGAATGCACAAATACAGCCTATAAAATAAATTGCAGAGATTGTGGTAAGTGTTATATTGGGCAATCTAAGAGATATATTATGACAAAAATTAAAGATCATAAAAAATCGTGTTGTACAAATAATAGTACTATTGCTCTAGCCAAACATGCAATAGAATTTGAACATAGAATTCAAAGAATATGATGTGGCAAACCAGTATTAATATTCCCAATTTCACAACCTCTTCTGTGTACAGCAATTCTGGTTTTTAATCTCCTGCCAGTTTCACCTTTATAAACTTTATTGAAAAATTTACATTCTATCAAATAAATGACACCAGAGAATTTTCAATGTTATAACTCTCTTTTTAAAATGAGTAATTATCTAAGGTATTATTTTTTTTATAATAAACATTCATATTGAATTTTTTTAATGAACTTCTTAAACGTTCAGAGAGACCTTAAACGTACGGTAAAGTAACTTTCAAATCAAATTCATTGTAAGTATCAATCTATTTGTTCTTCTTACTAGTGCTATCATAAATCTCATAAATGCATTCAGTAACAATGTCATTAACTAAATAAAGTGAATAATTATTCTGTACTAATGTTTTTTTAGTTGATTTGAATTTACTTTCCTAAATTAAATATCACTTAATTTGACATATCTATCAACTAAACCTTTTATTAAACTACCTTTATGAAAAAATAAATTATGTCAATTGTAATTGAGATATTACCCAGACTAAGGGGGTTTTTTGTACTAATTGGTTAATAGATCAGCATTTGGATTTCTAAGTATTTTCAAATCAAGATAGTTTATAACATTATTGATTTCACAATAACGAGTGAATTTAATGCAATCGTCTATACTATTAAGCACATTCAAAAGAACATGAATTTTGCCAGAAGGAACAATTGCTATGTTAATTGCTTATAAAATTTGTTATTAAAATAGAACACAGTACCATTAAAAACCGATCTAGTGGCTATTAATAATTCATTCCAACTTATTTTTGTTAAGTTATGATTCAAAATAAGTTTTTCTGCAATATAATCCAACACAAAGTCTAGTGGAATACTCTCAAACATCAACACAACGTCTCAGAAAATTATTGAATGGGTTTTAGGTACATTGATGTTTCTTAGAATTTCTTCAAGTTCCCGACCATTTTCTCTAAATGAACTAGTGTTTATAGAAACTGGTCTCAAAATATTTAAAATTTATTATTTTATTCTTAAGGAATAATGTTATTTTTTAATTAGGTGTACAAATGATGCCTTAATTTCAGTACATATTCAACAACACTTAAACAATATTCAATATTCAAAAATTAAGTCAACATTCAAATTACTTGAAATGTTGATTACTGAGAATTATATCCGATGACTCTATTAATGAGCTTTTTGACTCACAAAACTTAAATCTCTGAAATTCAAAATATACAAAACGAGAAAACTGTATCTAAAATTTCGATTTATTGAAAAGCATGTCTTTAATTTTCAACAGAGAAATTAAAGATTTCAGATTGAATAGATGTTTCAAAATTTCGTCAAATGTTGAAATTCTCGATGAGGTCGTTGAAACTTTAGTCTTGGGTAACAAGTTCAGTGTATCTTCAAATGTAAATAAAGTTTTCAATAATAGTTGGATTGCAAATATTGAAAATTCTACAGAAAATATAGAACAAGAAATTCGAAATTTAATATTCGAAAAACTGTTACTCAGGTAGTTTCGAACAATCGTAATATAAACGAATTCAAAAATTCAA
This sequence comes from Melikaiella ostensackeni, assembly GCA_032362435.1. Lineage (NCBI taxonomy): Eukaryota > Metazoa > Arthropoda > Insecta > Hymenoptera > Cynipidae > Melikaiella > Melikaiella ostensackeni. Next base: position 5,726 of record JAUMHM010035234.1, read on the forward strand.
AATCTATCAAGTTAGCTTCAAATTTTCAAAAGGAACATGGAGATTTAATGTTTGTAAAAGCCGATAAGGGTAATAACTGTTGCAGCTAATAGAGATGACTATAATAACACAGTTGAAAACATTTTCAAGAATGATATTCTGTTTAAGTACATAAAAACTAGTATGGTTCCAACAACTGAAAATGAATTTAATAATAAAGTTATTATATGTAAAAACAAAACATTAATTGATTATCAATGTACATACCCTTTGAAAACTCACAATAGTGTTATATCAAAAGCTTATGCTCCCCCAAAGGTCCACAAACCAAATTGAATTCGGAGACTGATTGTTTCTATAGCTGGTTCTCCTACTTACAATTCATGTCAATATATTTCAGGTCTCTCTTGAAAATTTGTTAGCAAGATTAAAATAAGAAAACACATTTTTTGATAACAAAAGTAACTTTTTTTTTATTTCTCGCAGAGTTTCTGTTACATAATCTGCAACGAAACTAACAAAAACTGAGAATTCGAGGAACCAAGCAAACATTCTTCCATACAAAATTTATTAGCAAGAAAAAAATAGCAAAATACTTTTTCGAACAACAAAAGTCACACTTTTTGATTCCTCGCAGAGCTTCTGTTACATGAGTTGTAACGAAACTAACAAAAAAACTTAACATTCTCGGAACCTAGCAAACACGCTTTTTTGTAAATTCATCGATAAGTCTAAGACAAAATTACAATCTTCAACATTCCGAATTTATAGTCCGGAAAAACCCGCAAACTTATGACTTGTAAATGAATAAATAAGCCTAAAATAACGCAACACTTTTTCAACCACCAGAAGTCACCCTTGCCTATTCTCTCAGAGATGTCTTTACATTTATTGCAACAAGCAAAAAAACATAAAGCTCGGAGAGCTGTATTTACATTAGTAAAAATTGCATTGCCCGTCAATGGTATTTCACTGAAAATTACTCAAATCGTGCAACCTAAAGTGATGCAGTATTTTCCGAATACGAAGAAAAAGTTCAATAATTCGTAACTTTACTGACCTTTGGCTTTTTTTGAAAAATCGATAAGACCTTGTCAAAGATAAACCACGCTTTTTGTAATCCTTGATGGCAAAACTACCAAAATCTTAAAACTCAAATTACAATCATGCCACCGAAAGTAGTGTTTTTTTTTCTTGAAAATCATTAACAACGTGAATAATTCTTAACTTCGGTGACATTTGTTTAATTTTGAAGAATAAATACGAGTTTTTCGTCTCAGTTAAACATTATCCATTGTATTCCGTGATGGAAAAACTACCCAAAAAATGCTTATAACTTGAATTCCAATCATGCCACCGGAAGAAGTGCCCTTTTTGAAAATAAAAATAGTGTGAGTAATTTTTTATTTCGGTGAGGCTTATTGAATTTAAAAAATAAATGAGCGTCTGTCTTTAGAGTGAAACTTTGCCGATTACACTCCCCAATGGAAGAACTATTTAACAAAAATACTTTCTTACTTCGGTGACATTGATTAAATTTTACAAAATGGATAAGTGTTTGCCGTTGGAGTAAAACATTGTATATTATATTCTTCTAAGGAAAAAGTGCACAAGAAACTTTCAAAACTTGAATTACAATCATGCTACCGGAAGTAGTGTCCTTTTTTGAGAAACAAAAAAGTGTGAGTAATTTCTACTTCTGACGAAAAATACTCATCTATTTTCTAAAATTCAATAAGTATCACCAAAAAAAGAAATTGTTCACATTTCACATGATTTTTGTAAAATACTCCGTTACATCCACTCGCATGAAACAAATTAATGCCTTTAAATTTGTTTGATAAACTCTCCATCAGGGAATACAATAGGCTAGGTTTTATTCCGATGACAAGAACTTATCTATTTTTTTTTAAATTTGAGAAATGTCAGCGAAGTTAGTAATTATTAACACTTTTTTTAGTTTTTGAAGAAGGCCATTGCTTCCGACCGCGTGACTTAAATTCATGCTTTACAATTTTTTTGAATAGTTTTTTATCAGGGAATACAATAGGCTAGGTTTTCCTCTTCCGGCGAACTCTTATCTATTTTTCAAAATTCAACAAATGTCACCGGAGCTGAGAATTATTCACACTTTTCATGGCTTTCAAAAAAGAGCATTACTTCCGGTAGCATGGTTATAATTAATGTACTGAGAGCTTTGTGGGTAGTTTTTCCGTCGAAAAAATATAAGGCAATGTTTTCCTTTGACGACAAGCAATTATCCATTTTTTAAATTCAATAATTGTCATCAAAGTTAGAAATTATTCACATTTTTTTTGTTTTTCAAAAAAGGACACTTCTTCCGGTCACATGATTCATATTCATGCCCTAAAATTTTTTTTAGTAGTTTCTCCATCATGGAATAGAATAAGCAATGTTTCAATCTAACGACAAACTCTTATCTATTGTTTAAAATTCAATGAATGTCACCGAAGTTAAAAATATTATTCACACTTTTCATGATTTTCAAAAAAGCATTACTTCCGGTAACATTGTTGAAATTTAAGTTTTGAAAGCTTTTCTATGAGTGAATACAATAGATAATTATTCACTTCGACGACAAGGACTTATCTATCTTTCGAAATTCAACAAATGTCCCCGAAGTTAAGAATTATTCACACTTTTTTTTTTAAAAAAAAAGCTTTCGAGTAGTTTTTCCATTACGTAGTACAACAGACAATGTCTCACTTTGATGACAAAGACTGATCAATTTTTTTGAATTCAACAAATGTCCCCGAAGTTAAGAATTATTCACACTTTTCATGATTTTCGAAAAAAGCACTAATTCCGGTGGCATGATTGGAATTTGAGTTCTAAAAGCTTTTCGGGTAGTGTTTACATTCAGTAAAACAACAGACATAGCCTCACTTTGATGACAAAGACATATATATTTTTTCAATTCAATAAATGACAGCGAAGTTAGAAATTATTTACCCTTTTCTTAGTTTTTGAAAAAGGGCACCACTTCCGACCGCATGATTTAAATTCATGCTTTAAAATCTCATCGGATGGTTCCTTCATCGGGGAATACAATAGGCTAGGTTTTTCTTCCACGAGAAACTCTTATTCATTTATTAAAAATTAACAAATGTCATCAAAGTTAAGAATTATTCACACTTTTCATGGTTTTCAAAGAAAAAAACACTACTTTCGGTGGCATAATTGGACTTTAAGTTTCAAAAACTTTGTGACTAGTTTTTTCTATCAAGTTATACAATAGACAATCTTTCACTTTGACAACAAACACTTATTTGTTTTTTTAAATTTAATCATTGTCACTGAAGTTAGAAATTATTGACACTTTTCATGATTTCCCAAAAAAATGACCCAACTTCCGGTGGTATGATTCGAATTTATGTCTCAATTGTTTTTGGGTAGTTTTGCCATTAAAGAATACAAAAGGCGAGGTTTAGGTTTGATGACAACGTCTTATCAATTATTTGAAAAAGGTCAACGGTCAGCAAAGTTACGAATTATTGAAACTTGTCCTCGGATTCGGAAAATACTGCATCACTTTCGATTGCATGATTAAAGTTCATGTTCCCAAGGCTTTTTCAGTACACCTTAAAAATGTTTTTTATTTGTATTCAACTTCTGAGCGTCTTATTATTATTAACTCAGAAGGTCTTTCATCCATATTTGTTTAAAAGATTTTTCGTTGAGGATTCGAAGTGTAGGTATTCAGCTTTGCTCGCTATGTTTGAATCAGTGAGATTTCACTAATGAAGTAGCTAGAAATGGGTCAGCGCAGTGCATTTCCTCAGTGAAATCACTTTCCCTGACTGAATTTTATTGATTATCTTTAGGAAAAACTTGACTGATTTTTACTGAAATACCACTGATTAAAATTTCAATTTTTACGAAAGTAATACAGTTTTCCGAGCTTTAAGTTCTTTTTGATAGTCTTGTTGCAATGAGTGTAACGGAATCTCTGTATGAATAGACAAGGGTGACATCTGGTGTTTAAAAAAGTATCGCGTTATGTTAGGCTTATTAATAAATTCACAAGTGATAAGTTTGCGGGTTATCCAGAATTTTGAATTCGGAATGTTGGAGAGCTTTACGTTAACTTAGGTTTGTTAATAAATTTACAAGAATGCAAATTCGATAGATTTGGAGAATGTTAGGTTTTTTTGTCAATTTCATTACAATTTATGTAACAGAATTTGACGAGAAATCGGAAAGAATGACTTTTGTTGTTAGAAAAAGTGTTTTGTTATTTTAATCCTGCTAATCAATCTTTAAGAAAGAATTTTGCTTGATTTCGCGAATTTGCAGTTTTTGGTCAGTTTTGTTACAAGTTGTGTATCAGAAACTTCGCGAGGAACCAAAGGTGTGTCTCTTGTTGTTAGAAAATATGGTTTGATAGTTTAATCTTGCTAACATATTTTGAAAAAGAATATCTGCTTGGTTTCACAAGTTTTCAGTTTTTGTTAGTTTTGTTGCAAGTTATGTAACAGAAACTCCGCCAGGAAACTGAGGAAGTGACTTTTGTTGTTAGAAAAGATGTTTTGTTATTTTAGTCTCACAAATTTTCAAGAGAGAATGTTTGCTTGGTTTCGCGAATGTCCGATCTTTTTGTTAGTTTTGTTACAAGTTATGTAACAGAAAGTCTGCGAAGAATCGGAAAGAGTAACTTTTTTTGTTCGAAAAGGTGTTTTGTTGCTTTAATAGTGATGATAAATGCTTGCGAGAAGGGTTCGGAATTTCAGAAGTTTTGGCGGTACAAGTGTACAAGTGTGATCGCTAAAGATCGCTTCTCATTGGATGATTAGGCTAAAGTTTGAAGCTCTTATGTGCCCAAACTAAGCTTCGTTCAAAATGTAACTAGAAGATATTTTCGTTTATTTTTATTTGCACTATCATATAGTACAAGGGGTTGTGAAGATGTTGGGACACCCTGCATAGGTGAAACTGGCAAGACATTAAAAAATATAATGGATGAACTCTAAAGAGATTGTAAAGTTGGGAATTTTAATACAGGTTTGTCACCACATTCTTGAAATCTCAATTGTTATTCCAATTTTGAATTCAATAATATTCAAAATCTTAGCTACTGAAAAAATACTTATCAATGACGTATCACTGAGTCTATTCCTATAAGTAAATTTTGTAAAATTTCTGTTAAATCACAGACAGAAGTTTTAAACATTAATAAAATTTATCAAAATATTATAGAATAATGTCATCTTTTACGCTACAATTTTTTCTTACAATTTAAATTCAATTCAGTTTTGCGCTTCTTCGTCAGAAGTTTCCTATAAACTCACCTATATCTGCTGACGTTCATTGAATATTGTTAATAATACAACTGTTTTGTAAATTCTTTTTTCTTGGCTTAAAACTTCAACATTTAAGATGAATTTTTTTTCTTCATTGACTAAGAAATCTTTCTTGAATAAAAATTCAAGTCTTTTTTTAAGAAATCGTATTTTTCGTTAAAAATGCAACTGTTTTTTATTTAAAATTTGTTCTGGTTGAAATGTCAACTATTACATTTTATGTTGACGATTCATATCTTTTGGAAGAAAATTCCACTACTTGTTTAACATTTGAGTTACTTTGTTGAAAATCATTTTTTGTTGTTAGAAATTGATCTCTTCGATTGAAAACTTAAATGTTCGGTCATAAGTTCAATTATCTTATTGAAAATTCAACAATTTTGTTCAACAGTCATACATTTTTGTTGGATATTGACTCTTTCGTTGAAGAGTCGTATTTTCGAGTTAAAAATTCAACCATTTCGTGAAAAATTATACAATTTGGTTACAACTTGTTTTCTTTCTTGAGATAAAAATCTTTTTTGGTTCAAAATTCAACTGCTTTGTAGAAAATCAAAAAACTTTGTTCAATTTTTTTTTTTGACGGAAAAATCTTTCTTCGTAAAAATTCTACTATTTGGTTGCAAATTTATGTTTTTTGACAATAATTCATCTTTTTGGTTCGAAAGTTATCTCTTCCGCTAGGAAGTTTGATTTTTTTTGTTAAAAAATACAACCGTTTAGTTGAAAATTAATCTGTCTTGGCTGAGGACTCAACTATTTTACTGAAAATTCGTCTTTTTGGTATGATATTGCTCATATAAGGGTCATTTCAAATTAGCAGAAATAGTGTAAAAAGTGCTAAAATTAAAATAAAGAGTTTTTCTTTTTTAGGAATAATGAGAGTAAAACTTAATTCTCAATTAATCAAAACAAAATGGAGAGATCTCTGTCTCTCCTCTAGTTTCCGTTATTGAGCTATCTATGAGTGTGGAATAGTATATTGTGCTACGAGTGGAGAAAATGGTCGATTGTGAATGAGCATTCGTGCGTCAATCGTAATTTTTCATGTCCATATGTTACAAGATTTGTATATGGCAACGTGGTACTATATGAGAATATTGATTCAAAAAATTTTTCAAACGCAAGTTTTTAAATGTAAATTTCGAATTGTAGATTTAAGAGTAAATCTGAGATTGAGAATTATGTTATGTGTCATGAGCATGTGAAATAATCTGAAGATGCCACTATCATCATTTCGACTAGAATGTGAAATGGAAGCCGTTGTTCCTAGTGCCACCTCAGAACATTTTTAAATTAATGTTATTGAAAAGTTGGAATGTATTTCTACACATGAATAAACTGAAATATTACGTTAATCGGCATGTTTTTATTTCCATATGTTACAATATTTGAATCTGGCAACGTGGCACTGAATAAATGAAAGTTTTTAATTATAAATGTTATGTTGTTCTAAGGCCACAGAACATTGTCTGCATTTTGAGGATATGTAACATTTCTTGTTAATATTAATATGATATTAGATACACCTACTTGCAAAATGAAGAAAAACCACGCAGGCAAAGAATAGAATGACGATCTTCATTGTTCCCTATACGAGCACAGATAGCGATAGAGAACTCAAGACTAATTTTTGGAGAATTTCGTGAATGACGACTGGCCTTATAGAATATTTTTCACTGAGTGGTGGGGAAAAGATTCTTAATATCACAGTTATTCATATCTGCTAGACTTATGACTCATGGAAACTTCAGAAATGTTGTCTTATTTTTTATTTGAACTAAATTCGAGAGGTAATAAAGTTATGACTCATGCATTGTCACAGTGGTATACGAAAATTCTACTTGGCTGAACACACACCCAGAATTTACCAGAAAGTTGTTGGATTTATTCTCTCAGAAACAAAAAATTTTTCTCTTAGTTGCGTTCTATTTTGAAGCAGTGGCAAAGTAAACTATACTAAAAAATAAAAAAAAGCTATTTGGTTGAGGTTATCTAGAACTTCAAGAAAAAAACAAATCTGAAATCTATGAAATGTAGAAAAGCAGCCTTTCGGTCTTAAATCAGTAAGCTAAATGATTATTATTAATTATTAATTTTATATCAAGAAAATAAAAAAATAATAAACCAAGATTTTTTGGCTTTTTGGTATTTGTCAACTTTTTGAAGTTCTAGATAACCTCCACCAAATAGCATTTTAGACGATTTTTCAGTATAATTCATTTCGTCGTTACTTCAAAACGTAATTCAATGAGAGATAGATCTTCCTCTTTTGGATAACAAATGCAACAATTGATATTCTGTTGAACAGTGTTTCAAAAATTCATTGATGATGATTTTTCTAATGACAGCAATGCATTTTTCATACCCAATATTAGCGATAGTAGATCACAAGTGAATCTTTTCTGAACAACCCAAGTAGAAATTCACAACTGGCACGGTACCGCGCCAGTACCAAACAAGACATTTTGATGTTGGCGCGGTACTGGCACAAAGTAGGCTCTAATTCTGGCTTGATACTGACAAACTTCCAAAAGATGACCTGGCACAACACTGGCAGTCAGTACCGGACCAGTACTGCTTTAATACTGGCACGGTAAGAATATATGCATGGCATAATCTCGGCTTTATGCTGGTGTTAAGTCGTCATAGTGCTGGAATAATACTGGCGAAGTATCAATCTAGTGCTGGCACAACAACTAATTTTCATTGGAGCAAGGTCGTCATGATACTGGCGTTATATTGGCGTAGCAAAAATACAATACTGGCGCAATGACGGCTGTTAGCTGGTGTTAGGTCGTCATGGTACAGATTTAATGCTGGCAAAGTGACGGTCGAAGAACGGCATATTCTTGGCTTTAAGCTGGCGTGGTACTGACTACGTTCGTATTAACAATTGGCTTAGTAAAAAATTCCTTGTTTAATCTTTTCAAAACCACCTGGCAAGTATAATAATTATTTTCAATTTTGCGACTTTTTTGCATCAAATTTGACCCTAGGGTGGAGTTTGACGTTTTTTGCAATATATTTTTATGAAATTGAGATTTTACCTTCAACTTGAGCTCATTAGACGCAGAATTTTATGACTTTTTGCAATATCATGAAAACAAAATTCATGTTAATATTTAAAAAATTAAGCACTTCAGTAATAGGTCAAAAAATACAGGGTGGCCGAAAAACTTCGTTTTCAAAATTTCCTGATTTTTCCCTGACACCAAAGAGATGAATTTTCTATTGAAATGATGAATTTTCCAACCAATAAGATAAATTCTCAAGAAATTAAGATTTTTGAATCGAGAAAGAGAAAAATGTTCATTCAAATTGTTTAAATTTTAAGCGGAAGATCGAATTTTCATTAAAATAGTCAAATTTGCTACTCGAAGATATGAATCTTCAATAAAAAAACTTAATTTTCAATTAAACAGTTGCATTTTCAACCAAACAGCAGGAATATACAAACCGAGTAGAAAATATTTCTACAAAAAAAATTAATTTTAACCAAAAAAATAACGAATTTTCAACCAAATTGTTAAATTTCAAGCCAAAAAGATAAAACTCCAACTAAAAAAATGAATATATAATAAAATCGTTCAACTTGTACCCAAACAGTTGAATTTTCAATTAAAAAAGATCAAGTTTCAATCAAAGAGATGAATTTCAAACTAAAGTGATGAATCTTTAACTGGAAAAATTATTTTTTAAGAAAGTGGTTTAACCTTCAACCAAGCATTAAAATTTTGGCCAAAAAAATGTGAATTTTCAACGGATAATTGTAATAGTGGATATTTCAGCCAGAAAATATTTTTATTTTAAATCGAAAACAGTTGAATTCAATGGAAAAATATTGAGTTTTCAAAAAAATGGTTGAATTCTCAACCAAAGCAGATTAATTTTTAACCAAACAGTTGCATTTTTTTTTTACTAAAAAACGATGAAATTTCTACTAAAGCAGATAAATTTTTAAACCAAAACGATGGAAAAAAAAACTTCAATATTCACTCTGGAAAGATTTCAGTTTGAATTTCAAGACCAAAAGATGAATTTTTAACAAATAGCTAATTTTATACCAAGAAAATTGAAGTTTCAATTCAAAAAGACGAATTTTTAACAAAAAAGTTACATTTTCAAACAAAATGGATGACTTTGTAAGAAAAATGTTGAACTTTGAAAATTTCAAATTAATTATCCTTGGCAGTTATTTGAAGTGCCTCTTATAGAAATTTCTAGAATGTTGCAATATTTTTGTGATAATCTCTGCCTTTTCCCTGACCAATAAAATTACCTGACTTCCCCTCGATTTCCAGATTTTCCCTGACCTACGGCCACCCTGAAAAATAGGCCTGTAGATAATTTCCGCCAACAGTGTAAGAGTATATAAATAATCATTTACTTAAATACTAATTATTTAACAAACCATTTGATGTTGTCTCAGTTCTCATCTTTTTAGCTATTGGATTTTTATTTTTCCCTCTGATATGTAGGGGCCGGACTGAAGAAGCAGTCAATTTTTCTTTCAGCATCTTTGCAGGTTCATTCCTTTCCGAGCCTGATGTATCATCCGTGTCTGCAATTAAAATTTACAAATATAGAATTTCATAACGAACATAATAAAATTGAAAATTTATTATCAACCTTACCGCTCATAGATTCAATGTGTTTATCATCATCTTCATGAGAAGAAGTCGTAGGCGTTGTATATGATTTTTTTGGCTTCTTTTTTTCGCGATTGTCAACACCGTTGCCGTTGGAAGATGGAGAAACCGTCCTCTTTTTGTTTCTTTCGCCAGTAGTAAATGAAGATACTTTTCCACCCTTTTCTGTTAATGCTGAAACGTAAGCATTTCATA
>JAUMHM010035261.1:0-15871 GCA_032362435.1 Melikaiella ostensackeni
ACAGCCCCTGAGCGCTCTTAAATCGAGGTGTAACCTTCGCTCCTGGTTCTCGCATTAAGGCTTTAATCAATTTTTTTCTTTCCCGTTTTCGCGAAACCCCCCTTGTAATGAAAGATTTTTTTGAAGTCACAGGGTTGCAAAATTTACCCTGTCACAATATATTGGTTCCAATAGAGGCTCATCCTGTGTATAGAAACTGGATCAATTTCGATATTCAGCCAGTGTTTTAAAAACGCAAATAAAGATTCAAATGTTCTGAATGGTTGTGAATGGAAAAATTAGACTTCTTTTGTAGGTGAGGTAGATCTCTGATGTAGCGAAAAAAATATAGCGGTAAAAACCTATACCTCAATACCCCTCGCCATTATCACCCTACATCCCTTCACCTATCTCTTATACTCCTCGCCCCTCTATCCTGTCAGCAATCAATTTCAGCATCGTATTTATGTCCCCTCCCCCAAACAATGTACCCCTCTTCCAATCTGTATAAACCCTTCATCAACTCTGTACACATCCTTCCTAATCGCACTTCCTTTCCACTTCTATACACCTCAATTCTTCACCCCTCACCGAACATCCCCTCCCCAATCCCATATACTAGTCGCCTCTATACATCCTTACCCCAGCTCCTACAAGTTAATCCTATCACCCTCTGGTTACCTCTCCCCAGGCACTAAGCATTCTCCCCTTATCAATCTCCTATTTCATTTACCCCCTCAAGGACCTACTCCCCTCCTCATCTACCAATCTTTATGAACCCACTCTTCATTCCACTCTCTCTCTCACCTCCTCTCCTCCCTTCCTATTATACATTTCACTCGCCTCTATACATCATCCTCTCCATGTTATACTCAACACTTTCCCTTACCAGGTATCTGGTAAGAGAGTTTATAGGAAAGGAATTCAAGTGGTGGGGTTACGTGACGGGATGATGACTGGAGGGGTATAATGCGTGGATTATGATGAATATGGGGAGGGGAAATGGGTGGAATAGGAGGGGAGGCATGGAGGAATGAGGCGAATATAATACGGATAGTATGCTCGGGAGGGGGAGGTATAACACATAGAGTGTGATACCTGGACGTAGGGTGTTATGATAGGAGAGGACGATGCATGAAGGCGGAGGGGGATAGCGCATATATATAGAATGGACGACGCATGGTGAGAGGCGGAATGGTATAATAGGAGGGGGTTGATGCACGTAGGTCAATGGTTGAGGTAGAGATATAAATGAAAAGGTGAAAGAGAGAGAGAAAGAGAGAGTTTATTTGGATTGGTCGATGGGAAAGGAGCAGGTCATTCAGGCGGTGCATGAAATAGTAGATTGATGAAGGATCAGTGCTCAGTGGGTTGGGAGGAGTATAAGAGAGGAGGGTTATTGGATGAGGGAGGTGTACGACAATACACAATCACCCCCTTCCCTGATTTATTCACAATATTCTCTAATATTATACTTCATATTATCTCATCTTCTCATGAACCTCACGAGAGAGGGTGCTTGGTGGTGGATATCAGGGGGTACGGGGTTAGGGGATATATGAGCTGAAAGAAGATGGAATTGGGGAGGGGTTTAAGTGTGGGAATGGGGGAGTGAGTCTATAAGGTGGAAAATTAGGTATATGGGTTCGGAGAGGGGATATGAAGTAATAATGGCAACAGACGAGTGAAGTAGTCGAATTCTATTGTAATTTTTATTTCAATGAAATATAATACTTTATAATTGTAACATTTTTACAAATTCCGATTCATCGTTAGTCAGTAATATAGCTTTCCACCACCATTTTTTTCGGTATCTCAGAGATCTACCTTACCTACAAAAGTAGTCTTATTTCTTCGTTCAGAAGATTCGATTCTTCACTTCAGTTCTTACAATACATGTTGAGTATTTGATGTGATCCATTGTCTATATACAGGATGAGCCACGTTTATAAAAACATCAGGATACTTTTGATCTAGAGTTGAACTACCCCAAGACGAAACACCAATTAGTTGATTATTGTAAACTAAAGGACCTCCAGAATCACCGTGGCACAGGCCTTTTTTTCCACTTCTATCAAAAGTACAAATATCTGTAGCATAAATAATATCCAAAGGTTTTCGGTAGTAACTTTGACATTCGCGTAGGCTGATTATTGGCAAAGTGGTTGATCGCAATTGGAAAGGATATAATTCAATACCCCTGAAAAAGAAAGTAAGAGAGATTTTAGTTTATTAAGGGTACCTTTATTGAGATTGACTTCACCAATCGTACGACGTGCATGAATATTCCTGAAATTAGACTGGACACCTAAAACTCAGAGCAGATGTCGCTACTACTTCTGGCTCCTTAAGGGCGCATGTTTTCTATAATTTTGTATTGTTCATTGCGACCAAGATGATCAGTTATTGGCTAAACTTGGCGCATGCGTTGAAAAATAATCTCTACTGCGCATGAGCATGACAGTTGCGCTTGCGCATCAACGCTAAAATCACCAGTGTTTTCACACGTGCTTCGTCTGTTCGTCATGAATTGAAGAAAATGTTAGAAAACTTGTGCCCTAAGGAGCCAAAAGGAGTGGAAACATCTGTTCTGAGTTTTTAGTGGCTAGTCTCATTCTACTTTCCCTAATTTTTGTATCCCTGTCAGTAAGACAGACGTAGCTGTCGCTGTATAATTACAGGCTCGAAACTCAAATGAGAAATTAATATTCTATAATAGGAAACGTTAGGAAAAGTAAAATTGATGGAATATTGTCTTAATTTCGTTATAGCATACATTAGAAATATCTTACAGATATATCCGGTTACATCCCCAGCCACTAAAAATGCCACTAGCATTCGGTGGTAAAAGTCCTTTATACAACTTTATTTTTCGATTAGGCGAATGGGCCACATCAATCGATGGAGAAATAACGAGTATAGCAAGATCGTTCCCATTCAAATGAAATTTATAGTATGGATGTTGTATTTTCATTATTATCTCATGACGCACTCCACGATTTCTGAAGTGTGAACCAGATAAAACGCTGTACTTCCTATTAGGATCGTGAACACAGTGAGCAGCAGTTAAAATATTATTAGGCGATAAAATGCTACCTCCACAAACATGTTTTTGATCTCTTAGAATCTTGACTATATAGGGAACTTGTTGAATTGTCACTGGTCTATTTCCATTTGGTATTTTATCAATTAAGCGCTTCTTACGAGAATGAAGATCTGATGATTCAAATTATTTATTATAATTTTGATTAACTTTATATATTTTTTATGTATATCATACTTACTATTCTCTTCTGAAATCCCAATACCTTGAGACGAAAGACCACAGAGAATTAACAAAAAGGTATAAATATTTCTTTCCATCTTGCACAAAATATTCGTGCGTCACGATCTATGAGGGATTAAATAATGAGATCGGCAGTGGAAGTTTGATTATTTGATTCGTACAAATGAATAGAAGGTGGTGGAAAATAACAGATTTGGTGTTTTGTAAGATTGCATCATTTATTACACAATATTGTTACAAAGAATTTGAACAGAAATGATATTTTATGGACTAACGAGAATAAATCATGTCTCGCATCTTAACTAGTGAGATAAGCACTCGAAATCAGTGGGACAAAGATAGATATTTACAGAGAATTCAGTCTACATGTAACAAGTTTTAACCGATTCGGACGTTTGTTTTGGTTCAATGCTGATTACATTACGCAGGGAACTCTGGAGGCTGTTGATAACTAGAAGAATTTCTTCTTTCATGGAAGGAATCTTTCATATCTGTACAATTTCAAATTTTAACCCTTTTATATTGAACAGTCATTAACTGAATGCTTTGAAAAAATTTTAAAACCCGATCAAGCAATGTTCTGTTCCATGCTAAGTCACGACACTTACCGACTGAGTGGCCGGTGACACTATCCGTTATTGGCTGCCGATAAGTACTTATCGGTGGTCGGTAAAGCTGTTATTGTCGGTCGGTAACTTATGACTAGCGACAAGGCTCCATTTAGCATTGACAAGAATCAGTTACCGTTAGATAGTGATTATGCAGTCATTTTCAACAGTAGGTAATGCATATTTCAACCAAGGAGGGGCCAAGTCAATTTTATGGTTTATAGAATCAAATATCAGTAAGAAAGGATCCAATCTCTGTATAAAGGATGCGACAAATTTGTAAAAACGTCAGGAAATAATGGAGATGTTGTCGATTTACTGTAAGACATAATACCAGCCAGAAGACCATTGACAGTTAAAGGTCCACCAGAATCGCCAAAGCTACCACCTTTTCGCTTGGATCTATCAAAAGTACAAATTTCTTGATCTGTAATGTAACTGAAATTCTCGTAGAATTTTCGACACTCCATTTGGCTGATTACCGGTACTGTGACTGATCTTAATTCGCAAGGACGTAACATTTCTTCCCTGAAATAAAAATTTAAAAAAATAATATTAGGGAACGTCCATTAATCACGTAAAGATGATTTCTGAAATTGTATAACGCCTCCCTCCCTTTTCTGTAAGGATTCATAAGATTTTATGCCCCCCCCCCTTCTTCTTACGTAAGATTTTATATTTTCTCTGAATATATCGACAAATATTAATTATTTTCACTATGAACGAGAGTTCAGAATATCTCAAGGGATTCCAACAGATTTCAAGGGATTACAACAGTTTTAGGGTATTTCAAACGATGCCAAAGGATTAGGGAGGTTTCATAGATTTTTAGTGATTTTAAATTATTCCAAGAATTTGAAGAAATTACCTAGTATTGCAGAGAATCTCATTTTTTTCAAGGGGGTTTTCAAGATATTAAGGGACATCAAGAAATTTAATCAGATTTCATGAAATTTTACAGAACTTCAAGAGATATCGAAGGATTTCGGCGGATTTTTAGGGATTTTGAGGGATTTTAAGGAATAAAGAACGATTTTCGCAGATTCAAAAGTATTTTAAGGGGTAAAAGGGATTTTAAGAGATTTCGGAATATCTCAAAAGAAGTCACGGGATTTCAAAGGAGTTAAAACGATTCCAAGAGATACCTAAGTATTTTCTTGAATTTTGGAGGATGTCGGCGGATTTTAATTGGATTTCGAAGATTTCCGGTTATTATGAAGGATTTTAAGTGTCTTCGAGGAATGTTCATAGCTTTTGAGAGATGTTAATATATTTTTAAATATTTTGAGGGATTTTAAGAGATTCGGAGAAATTCGCACGGATTTTAAAGATTTCAATGAATTCTAAAGGGATTTTAAAGATTTCAAGGGATCTCGTCATATTTTGAAATATGGCACGGAGTTTCAAGGATTTTAAAAAAAGTTTCAGAGATTTAAAGTGATTTCAACGGATTTTAAAGGATTATGAGAGATTTTTATAAAATTTGAAAGATTTCAAGCAATTTCGAATATTTCAAAAGATTTCACGAAATCTCAAAGAATTTTAAGGCATTTTTACAGTTTTCAAAGGATTTCGAGGGATTCCAAGAGGTTTCGAAATATTTCGAAAGAAGTCATGGGATTTCAAAAGTTTTAAAAGGATTTCAGGAGATTGGATTTTGAAGATTTGAAGGGACTTGAAGGAATCTCATGAGATTTCAAAAAATTTCAAAGGATTTAAAGGGATTTTGAGAGGTTTAAAGCGGTTTGGGTGATTTCACAGGATTGCAAAGGATTTTAAAAAGATTTCAAAAGATGCCAAAGTATACATACGTTAATTTTAAAGGATTTCGTGAGGTTTCAAAATATTCAACAAAATTTCTAAGGGTTTTCAAATATTATAAAGGATTTGAAGTGACTTTGAGGAATTTCAATACCTTTCAAAGTATATTAAGGGATTTCAGGAGATTCGGAAGGGATTTCGAAAGATTTCAAAAGGAGTCAGGGGGTTTTAAAGGATTTTAATAGATACGGAAATAGTTTCATGAATTTCGCAGGATATCAGGGAATTCAATTGGATTTCAAAGATTTAAAGGCGTTTTAAGAGATTTGAAGTGGTTTTGGTGATTTCACGGTATTTCAAAGGATTTTGAGTGATTTCAAAGTATTTTGAAGTATATCCACAGATTTTTAATGAATTCGCTAGATTCCAGAAGATTCAAGGGATTTTAAAAGGATTTCCGAATATAATAAAGGATTTTAAGTGACATCGAAGGATTTCAATAGCATTGAGAAGATTTTGATAGATTTTAAAATATTTCAAGGGATTTCGAGGGATTTGAAAAAAATCCCGCGAATCTGATAATATTTCGAAATATTTCACGGAATTTCAAGAATTTTAAACGATTTTTAAAGATTTAAAGTAATTTCCACGGATTTTGAAGAATTATATGGGATTTTCCCGGAATTCCAAAATATTTTAAAAGGAGTCACAGGGTAATCAAGGATTTCAAGAGATACCGAAGTCGTTTCATGAATTTTGGAGGATATCAGGGGATTTTAAGTGGACTTCAAAAATTTGAAGGGATTTCCAGAGATTTGAAGCGGTTTCGGTGATTTCACGGGATTTCAAAAGATTTAACGTATTTTCAAAGGATTTCCAAATATCATAAAGGATTTCAAGTGACTTCAAGGGATTTTAATAGCTTTCAAAATATTTTGATGGATTTCATAATAAAACAAGGGATTTCGAGAGATTCGTAAAGAATCCTATGGATCTCGTAATATTTCGAAATATTTCACGGAATTTCAAGGATTTTAAACGATTTTTATAGATTTTAAGTAATTTCCACGGATTTTAAAAGACTATAAGGGATTTTCCTGGAATTCCGAAACATTTCAAAAAGAGTCACGGGATTTTAAAGGATTTCAAGAGATTTCGAAATATTTTGAAGTATATCCACGGATTTTAAATAATCTTTTAAGATTTTCAAAGACTCAACGGATTTTCAAAGAATTTCCAAATATAATAAAGGATTTTAAGTGACTTCGAGGGATTGTAATAGCTTTCATAAGATTTTGATGGATTTTAAAATAAAATAAAGGATTTTGAGAGATTCGAAAAGAGTCCCATGGATCTCGTAATATTTCGAGATATTTCACGGAATTTCAAGGATTTTAAACGATTTTTAGAGATTTCAAGTGATTTCCACGGATTTTAAAGGATTATGAGGGATTTTCCTGGAATTCCGAAACATTTCGAAAGGAGTCACGGGATTTTGAAGGATTTCAAGAGATACCGAAGTAGTTTCATGACTTTTGAAGGATATCACGGGATTTTAATTGAACTTCAAAAATTTGAAGGGATTTCAAGAGATGTAAAGCGGTTTCGGTGATTTCATGAGATTTCAAGAGATTCAACGGATTTTCAAAGTATCTCCAAATATAATAAAAGATTTTAAGTGATATCAAGTGATTTTAATAGCTTCCAAAAGATTTTGATGGATTTTAGAATGAAACAAGGGATTTCCGCGGCTATTGAAGGATTATAAGGGATTTTTATGGGATTTTGAACATTTTAAGTGATTTTAAAAATTTCAAATGATTTTACGAAATCCCAAGGAATTTTAAGGGATTTACAGTTTTTAAAGAATTTAAAGGGATTTTAGGAGATATCGAAACATTTCAAAAGATTCAACGATATTTCGAAGGAATCCTGAATATTATAAAGGGTTTTTAATTGACTTCGAGGACTTTTCGTAGCTTTTAAATAATTTAAATGGATTTTAAAGGGATTTCAAAGATTTCATGGAATCTCAAAGAATTTTAAGAGATTTTCACAGTTTTTAAAGGATTTCAAGAGATTATCAGGGAGCTGAAGCATTTCAAAGGTATTTTAAGAGATTATGTACGATATCTCTGAAATTCGAAGGATTTCAAAAAATTTTCACGTGTTCTAAAAAATTTTAATTTTTTTAAATTTAAATGTTTCAAAAATTTTTTATTTTTCAAAATTTTCAAAAGAATTCAAGGGGTTTCAAAGGATCGCAAAGATTTCCAGGGATTCTACGAGATTTTATGAAAGGTGTATACACATTTCAAGAATGGTTAACTCCTCGACTCTATATTTATTGGACGAATCTAATATGAAATATTGCATAATAAAGCAGAAATAAAAGATATAATGAAATAATGTGTATAATAGTGAAAAACAGTATATTATGCACCAAGGGGGAGAAGATGGACATTTTTTACGAATGTATGTTTTCAGAACGAGTAGTAGGTGTGCGCGCACGAGCCGGAGATGAGTACTGAAAAAACACGAGTCGTAGAAAGTTTCCTCCCCCTTAGTACATACGATATTTTTTATAACAAATGCATGATTTCAGGCACGATTTCGACTCATATGGAGGAATTTTGGATTTTTAAAAAATTTATTTTAATATGAATTTAGAAGATTTAGGAAATTTTTGAAATTCTTAAAAGTTTTCGAAAATTTGAGAAATTTACCGAAATTCAGAGTGTCCAGAAGTTTATAAAATTTTCGGTTATTTATAGCAATTAACTGTAAATTATGGTAATTTATCGGTAATTCATGATAACTTATGGTTTCGGTTTGGTCCAATCTTTTAAACAATCTGTCAACGCGATCAACTGATCGTTTGATAATTTCCATTATTACCTCTGACGTCACTTTTCACTCCCTAGAGAGTGAAAAGTACTTTTTACTCCCTAGATACTAAAAAGCAGAACTTTAGCTCCTCTTCATATGTTTTTCCAGACACCCCCACCCCCATCAACGAAAAGCCTTACGTAATTAATGAACGCTCCATTAACTGTCTATGGAAATTAATTAAAGTAATTAATAATCTGTTTATTCTAACTTACCCTATTACACCGTTGCATCCCCAACCACTGAAGACGCCAAGAGTATTTTCTGCTACAATTCCATGATACAATTCTACTGGTCGATTGTGTGAAGTTGTAAAGTTAATAGGTGGATCAATGATAAGCAAGGCAATATCATGCGAATGCCAATCAGGTCGATAGTTTGGGTGAATAAATTTTCTTACTATTTGGTGTTCTATTCCTCGATTTATTAAATTTGAACCTGATAAAATGACGCGGCTCACACATGCTTTAAAAACACAGTGAGCTGCAGTTATGATAAGTTTAAGTGATAAAATACTGCCTGCACATACACTAGTTCCATTTTCATGAATGTTGACAATGTAGGGGATTCTTTTAAGTGCCACTGGTCTATTTCCATGTTGCCTTGCATCAAATAGGCGCTTTTTTCTGATAAGAAGACCCGATGAAAATTCTGCACAAATTTATATTAATTCGTTAGTATTTTCTAATATTCTTCAAATTTGCCAGGAGGCAGGAGGCTTCTGGACTTGGTAGGAGAGGCCAGGCTGGATCGACTCCCATGGGCGCGTTTGACCTCTTGCACTGACAGTAGCGCATCTACAAGGGAGTCGCAAACTAAAATGTACTTATGTCTCGTAAGCGTATGTGTGTATATTATTTAAATGCGTTGTATGTATTAAGGGCATGTGACACAGTCAAATTCCTATATTACCGACTTCTTTTTTTCGGTGTACCAAATTTTCTTTTGAACCATAGAACTTTTTTTCAAAATGAAGTATCAGACTGAAAGTTTGGAAAATGCATCAGAAGACAATAACCTACGTTTATGTACTTTATTTGAGTCAGAATTTTGCAAAAAATTATTTCCGAAGAAATTAAAACTGGGAGCTAATCGAGAAATTTTTTGAACCATAGAACTCTCGTTTTCTTCAGAAATCTGTTGAAAAATTTTCAAAAAGTTCAAAATTGATAAAATGGCGGTTATTTTTCTGAAAATATTAAAAGTCAATTTACGCGAAAGCCCCAGCGTTTTTTTTCTCCAGATTTTTTTTAGATTCGTGCTGCTGTAAAGAGTTCATTCTATGATGATCTACCCTATGCCCGGGCATTGAACAAAAGAAAGAATTTTTTTGCTTTAAAAACTCAAATTCACTTTTTTCCAAAACAACACAAAATAAGAAAAAAAATCAAAAGAATAAAATTGTCTCTCTAAAAAAGTTTTCGAAAAATGTCTGTTGACACGTTTTTCTATATCGCGTAACTTTCGAGATTTTTAAGACTTTCAGAATTTTTTTTTCTTACCGACTTCAAAGGAGAAATTTTAATGCAGGAGTTGTTGAAACTCTTGAGTTACGTTCTTCTTCATTTTCTCTGACACCATTGTATTGAATTGTTGACAAAAAAAAATCTGGAGGATTTTATACATATTTTAGCATAAATTTCGAAAATAACGTTGGATAGAAAAAAGTGTCGAAATATATTTTTCTAGAACTTTCTTAGAGAAACAATTCTGTTCTTTTGATTTCTCTGCGTATCTTATGTTGTTTTGTTTTCCTTGTTTACTTATCTCATTCCCATTAAATATAATTGAATACATTTGCTATTATTTGGATTTGAACAAAATTAAGTTGAACCGCCTGAACATCTGTTTTACTAGCTTAGCACATGTCGACAGAGAAGATTGTTTTTTTTTTTAGAGAAGCAGACTACAATAATCTGTAGATTTGTAGTAATAGATTTTTTTGATATTTTCATCGATTTCTATCGAAAGTAATATTCATAAAAAATCAAGAAGCAATGAGAATGGAGAAGGGTAGAGAGATAAAGAGAAATAAGAATTTCTGGAAAACAAATATCACTAAGAAAGAAAAAAACGAGGTAAGCGTGTCTGTGAATTTCCTGGAATATTCAATAAATAAGAATACGTTTTTTTCCAGTAAGATTGATTTTTGACTGGTACGTCTAGTTAAAATCCTTAGTCGAGGACAAATGTTGAATTTAGATGAAAATAATTATCTACCTTCCATTTTCGAAACGGGTTTTTAATTTTACATGTAAATATAATTTAATATCGATGAAGTGCAGAGAATTTTGAATGATTTAAAAAGCTTCGGAAGAGTTATACCAATTTATAAAAAAGGTAATATGGTTCGGTAAATGAATGTAATTTCTGAAGAATAAATGAGGAAATTGGTCTTAACATTTTTAGAATGCGTTTAATAAAATATGCACAAACAATGAAAGCCTCATGATTATTTGCATTGTCACCTGAAAATAACAATAATACTAATATAGACATTATTTTTAAGTATCTTTGAAAAATATTTCCAAAATTTTACGGCTGGAAATATAAATTGCATTTGGATTTCAGTCACAAGGATCAAAGCAAGAACAATAAAAGTAGCACGAGTATACTTGAAAAAATCGGAAAATAAATTAAAACAGCTGTGCGTGCTTGGGGTATACTTATAAATTTAGAGAATGGAAAAAAAATTATTTTGAAGTACCCCTTACTTTGATGTAACTACCCAGCTTCATTTTTTATTCCTGACACCTTTTTCTTGGATTGGTATTTATTAAGGTTTAATTATTGAAAAACAAAAATAATTATCAGAAAAACGTTAAGAATATGGTGCTGTCAAACACGAAAGATCTCTGGAAAACATCAAATTCATTATCTTTGTAGAATATTAATTTTAGTACATAATACCGATAACAGAAGTTCAGAGCCAAGTGCTGGATTTAAACACACTGCCGATTTTTAATACTCCTGAACCTAGAATACTAGTATATCTTTGTTTTATACAAATAAAATAATATATTATGAACATTACCGTTGTAAAAGCGTAAACTCAGTAAACATAACCTCGAATTGAATCACAAACTTCATGACTATCTTCCTAACACTCTTGTGCCCTTGATCACTTTTGAAATGCAATATCTGATTTTTACTTTATTAAACAATCTCAAGATTTCTTTGA
This sequence comes from Melikaiella ostensackeni, assembly GCA_032362435.1. Classification (NCBI taxonomy): domain Eukaryota; kingdom Metazoa; phylum Arthropoda; class Insecta; order Hymenoptera; family Cynipidae; genus Melikaiella; species Melikaiella ostensackeni. Next base: position 11,705 of record JAUMHM010035261.1, read on the forward strand.
TAAAAAAATATTGGATACACCTTCATAAACTTCTACGATCTTCCAACACTTGACTCTTCTTACACAAAACTTTTGTGTTTACGATTGCCATTTGGCTGTTGTCAGCTGTTATTGCGTAATGCACTGTTTTACCGGCAGATTTCTCTTGAGCATCTTGTCACTTAATTAGACTTACGACCGTACAACATTGGGCTAAAATACAAGTAGGCTGTTCTTGCACCCAAGCGCTCAATTGATAAGGTAAGAAAGGAGGTAAGACCGAAAAAAATGGAAAGGGGGGTAGGAGAGGTTGGTAGGACGACGAATGAAGGGAAAGTAAAGATAGAATAAAGGAGATTGTGAGAAAATGGAGGACAGAAGGAATGGAGAAATGGGAACTCAGGAAGAGAAAAAGAGATCGCTAGAGAATGTTGAGTGAAAAAAGGTAGAGGAAGAAGGAAAGGCACAAGGAAGAGGTCGAGAAAGCGGTAAAGAAAAGAAGGAAATCGATATGGACGAGTGGGCGGAGTATTTCAAGAGACTGCTAATGGGTGTGGAAAAAGGGTGAAGGATGAAGGAAGAAAGGCGGTGCGGGTGAAGAGGACAGTGGAAACAAGATTAGTAGGGAAGAGGTGAAGGAGGCAATTACAAAGCTAAGGAGAAACAACGCAAAAGGTGAGGGTGGCTTGGAGAATAGAGCACAGGAATATGGTGGAGAAGGGGTGAAAGAAGGGATGTGGAAGATTTGCAAGAAGGTGCTTAGAAAGAGGCTGGAAAGTAGGCGGAAGAAAAGGGAAGTATATCACACAATCAAGCAGATTTCAGGGAAGGAATGGGGGCCATAGGTAACATTTACGTGCCCAATTATCTAGTCAACAGAAACTTGGGGTGGAAGAAAGGGAAACTAGTGTCACTGTCCATGGATTTTGAAGCAGCATTTGACTCCATGAACAGAAGGATGCTATTGAAGGTCATGAAAGAGAGAAGAATAGATGAGGGTTCAATGGAGAGGATGAGAGAAATATTTGTGGGGACTAAGATAAGGGTGAATATAGGGAAAAAGAAAGGGGAGGAATTGTGGACAAGCAGGGGACTTCGGTAAGGGTGCCTGTTAAGCCCTCTTTTGTTTCGTGTCCCATTGACAGACTTGTTAGAGAAGATGGAGAGAAAAGGAAAAGGTTGGACAATATTGGAAACAGGAAAACTGTATTCCCCAGCATACGCAGACGATGTTGTCCTGGTAGTGGATGATGAAAGTGGGATGAATCTGATAATGAGAAGAGTAAGAGAAGAAGATAAAAAGAAGAGAAGAGAGATGATGGGAAAAGCGTTCGAAGAGTATGCGAGAGAAAAGTATTCAAGGGTGAATGTGTGTAAGACTAAGCTGATGTGTTTTAGGAATAGAAAGTGTGAAGTGAAGTACGATTGGAAAATAAATAGCGAGGTGGTGGAGTTGGTGGAGGAGTTTTGCCACCTGGGATTTTGGTTCGAAGCAAGAGGAGGAAACGAGCTGCAGGTAAGAAAGAGATTGAAATGTGTGAGTGAAGTAATGGGACTAGTGTAGGGTATAGAGAAGAGAAGGTTTAAGGACCACTGGAGTATGAGAGTGTGGATGTTCGACGTGCTAGTGTGGTCAGTGTTGAGTTATGGAGTGAAAATGTGGAGAAGGAACGAGCATAAGAGTGTGAAAAGTCTGCATGAGAGATTTCTGAGATGGGTCATGTGGGTTATTAAAGATGGGAAAATTTCGAAATCACGGTATAACAGCTGGTGAGTTGGTACCCCAACTTCCCCCAACTTTGAAATATCCGATTTTTTCTTTTTGTAATCATTTGTCGGTTGAAATTGTGAGAGTTATAGATATTTGAAGTTTGGGGTGCAAACTTCACACTAGCACCAAAGATATGTTCGCTGGCTCTCTAAATTTTAATATTTTCCACAAATTGTTTGCGGAATCGTTTTTTTTTCGCGCATGCGGCCTCCTCGGCGAGTTGGCGAACTGAGCGTACTTATCATTGGCGCGAAAATTTGAACAGCAAAGAATGATAAAAATACGACAAAAAGTTTTTGGTTCTGCCTTACCAGGTTCATTATGTATAATTTAGTATAATCAAGTGCATATATAGGTTGTAAATGCGTCTTTTGTAATTAAGTGTGTACTTAAGTGCATTAATTTGAAGTAGTGTTTAAGAATACTGAAGATTGGGTATAATGAAGCTAAACTGATTTCAAGAACAGACTAATACTAAAATTGACTAAATGCGTTGATCCCTTCCTTTTTACAAAGATTCTATTTTACGTAACGACTCCGCAATACTTTCTTTAAATGAAATTTTGTAAATAAATAGTTACCAAATGGGCTCGTAGAAAATCTTTCAAGGAATAAAATGAGCCCTACAAATCAAGATTGAATAATAATTGCAACTTTTACCGAAAGAGAAAGCAAAAACAGGAAACTCTGAATAACTATTATTAAATAAAGAATTTGAACCTGAAATATTTTCTTCTAAAGTTCACCTTTAAATCTCTTCCAAAAAAATTATCTGAGTTCGAACTCTAATTATATTAAAATTGTTTGACTTCTTTCATTGAATTTCTCTTATGAGAAGTAAATGCGTGAAAAATATAAATATTTTTAAGGTAGAAACAAAAGGATAAACAGCAAAAAATAATGAGATCAAGACTGGAAGGGGCACGCCATATGATTAATTCTGTGATTTGTGAATTTGTTTATAAATTGATCAAGTTTCAAAAAAAATCTGTAAAATTCCAATGTGTTTGGTGAAGAAGTTTGCCACAGATATTAAGCGGGGTTAAAACGGCCGCTAGACTAAAATTCGTCTTTCATATTTGGAAAAAATTTACTCAGAATACCTTAGTTTTGCATTGGATACAGGGTATCGAATTCCTTTTATTGGAAAAGTAAGTCTGAACTGCACTCTAAAACAGAGACACCTTTCGCAATTTGAGGTTAGAGATACCTCTCATGCTGTAAAGCAGCTTATGGACAAGGGCGCAGTTTCAAAATGTGAACCATGCGATGGTCATTTTCTGTCTAGTTACTTTCTTGGTCGAAAACCAAATGGAGAAAATAGGTTGTATGATGACTGTATCAATTCAATCATTTACCTTTCAGCCTGTGTACATCTCCATATGTGTTCACGAAATTATTACAGCAAATTGCTCGCTATCTTCGGTCCAGGGGTTCTGTATGAGTTATTTATTTCGATGACATATAGCTAACCAGAAACACTGAAGAGGCATGCAATTTGAATGTTTCAAGAACTAAAGAACTATTAGAGACTTCAGGGTTTTACTTAATTTTGAAAAATGCAGTTTAACTCCCGCCAGACAAAAGGTGTAAGATTTTAAGCATAGCGTATGAGTATTTATCCAAATCGGAATGTAAAATTAGGGATCTTGCGCAATGTATTGGAGTTATAAGGTCAGCATGTCCAGCAGTCAAGTACGTTTGGCTTTATACAAAAGCTATGAAACGTGAAAAATTTTTAGCCATTCAGAAAACAAGCAGTTATGATAAGAATATGAGGATAACTTCAGACGCGAAACTCAAACCTGATTGGTGAAGAAGAAATATTATGTTTAGAAATAATCCTATTCGCAATTATATTTATGAACTTGAGATATTCTCTGATGCATCGTTAACGGCATGGGGAGTATGCCGCTCGGGTAAAAGAACTCATGGCCGGTGGAGTTCGGAAAAAAGATCCTACCATATACACGGTGACCCATTATAATCTATAATCCCAAATATCTTCTAAAATACTTTATCTACGAAGAAACGGTTCGGACAAGACGATTTTTCTTAGACTGAACTCTGTGCCCGGATGAATTTTTTTCGTAGACTTCAGGCTGTGGATTGTTATCACAACACTCCCCCAATCACACCCAGACAGTAACAATCATTTCGGATAAGATGTGAAGACTGTGACTATGTATGTAGTTACAAAAGTGACAATCTTGACAATTTCACTTCTCTGTGACTAGTTACAAAAAAAAGACACTTTGTCCCTACTTTTAGCGTTACCCAGAAACAACGGCGTGGACGTAGTAAGTTCTGTTTCCTTTGGGGTGCTTTCTTGTCGTGAGTTCCCCTTGCCTCTCACGTTTCGGGTGGTTGATTAACGTGAGTCCCCTTGCCTCTCACCATTGCTACCAGTGTTACAA
>JAUMHM010035308.1:0-15867 GCA_032362435.1 Melikaiella ostensackeni
CATGACTATTTGCTTGAAGTGTTGAAAGTTTATAAGATCTGCCCACGTATCATCGACTTTCTAGGACGTGCGATGATACTTTGGGGAACAAGAATCAAGTATTTTGATCATGGACAACCAAAGACAACTAGATTAATTCGCATTACGACGGTTATACTTCAAGGAGACTCATTTAGTGCATTATGGTTCTGTTTAGCGTTGAATCAACTGAGCAGAACGTTAATCATTATCCACAAAAATAATACCAGCTCCCAGTAAAACTACGGTGAATCACACTCACGGCAATGCCTCACAACCGGGAGATGGGTGACCACATGATATGGTGGAATCATGAGGAAGAGCCGGCGAAACCCTCGTGAGTCTTAAGGACACGGAGCCAGACACGAGAAAATAAAATCCTCTGTGCCTGAATTAAGTGCGGATGATTTGAGAAAAACAAACGTTAGCTCCATCGACAAGGATTGATATTTTACATTTCTGTGAAAGTTACCGTGGCAACCCACTGGGAGTGCTCCGCCGCCGAGCGGTGTTTTGTTCGCCTGTGAGGTGGAAGAGGCATCCAAATCATTCAGGAGCCTTCTCCACACTCATAAGCGTCTAGTAGAAAGCGGGTAGTGGGTCAGCAAGATGCTGGAATTTCACCTTGAACAGAGGAGAATCCAGAGGATCCAGAGATCCCGTTCGGTGTCATTGGATGGCACACCGGTGAGCCGGTCAAAGGGAGGTAAGAGGCAAGCCTCAAGCACTCCCGAAGACCGGACATCGAAAAAAGGAGAAAAAAAGCATAATAGTAATAATGATGATAATAATAATAATATAAATATAATATAATGAATAATAATAGTAATATCATGGCCGAATGTGTAGGAGAAGGCATAGGTTTTAGATCAATCTTAAAGTCGCGTGTTGATCATTCAAACGACTCACTCGTCGGTGAAGAGCTTCACAGAGCCACGATACATCACGATTTACACATAAACACATAAACTCACTGACAAGCCCATAGGAAGGTCCATACTCTTTATTACAACCCCAACCACTAAGCAAAGCTCTTCACGAGGGCCCATGATTATCCAAAATCTGTCGTTTCAGGAGTCACTCTTCTTCTTCCGAACAATTGTCCTCCACACATACCTATACTTGCATGGGGGAAACTATTCATGAGTAGGTCACGTCAAAGAGTAAACCATTTGAATTCAATAAAATATTTGCAAAAAATTTCTTAAAGCTTTCGATTACAATATTCGCAACAACATTTAGCATAACTGGACAAAAGTTTGTCGAGATATTATGAGCAAACAAATGTGTAAGATCAAGAAAACTCATTTTCGGTATAAAAACAAATAAACAGTTGTCCATTCACTATTACATTCGCTTTACTACCATTATATAGCTTCAAAAAATTAGTCCAACAATCACCGCTAGGTCCCCCTGGGAGCGACTGACATCTACAAAAACGAAACCGGTTCCCAGTAGAACAGCAGTAAATTATACCTATAGCCGCGCCTCACGACCGTAAAATGGATGACTGTATGGTTCGATAGAATGATAAAAAAAGGCGGGCGAAATCCTCGTGTGCCTTGAGGACACGGAGCGACCCAAAAATGGCAGCTCTCTGCATCCATCTCGCAAGTGCCTTGTCATTCCTTTGACACGCGGGTATGGCTTCGAGGTTACGAACCAGTGACGGTTTCGCACTTTCGAGAGCACCGATAACAAGGACAATAATTTTAACCGAATATTTTTGGAAAATTTGCTGCAGCTCCCTTATAAGGTCTCGATACATCACCGCCTTTTCCTTCTCCTCGACCACTTGTTGTTCTCAACAATTGACTCTATATCTCTGGGAGCGTTCCGCAGGGCAGCATCGCGGTTAACACCATAAGAGCGACAAAGATGGCAATATAGCACACTTAGGGTCGCATTGTGTCTGTGGAGATACGTAGTTCCCGCGTGAGTTTGAAACCCGGATTGTATGTACTATAGATGCTCAGAATGTGCATGACACGCTCTGCACCTAGAGCTGGGAACTTCTTGACGTAAGATGCGGCTTCAGTATACCACGGAGGAAATGACACTGTCCTGACATGCGAAAGTAGAACTCACAGTGCCTCATCTACGGACGGCTTTCTGAATGAACGCTCCTTTGGCAATCATCTCGTGGTTTCTGATCATTTTGAGGAGAGGATCTCTTCTATTTCTCATGATATGAGCTGCGCCCAAGATAACTCGGTTTTAAAGACACTGGATATCTAGAAGTCCGCGTCCGCCTTTACGGCGTGGGATGTATAAGTGCGGAACGGACGACTTGATATGTAAGCTCTTCTGCACACGCATGATCTTACGTGTGGCGATATCGAGGTCTGTGAGCTCGTGGTTTGTCCATGGAACCACCCCAAATGAATAGAGTGGAACCGGGACGGCAAGTATGTTAGCTACAGATATCTCGTTCAACGCTGACAGATTGTAAGAATACTGTGGGGCACAAAGGACTTCTCTGCTACTGGACCGGATGGTATCAAGAACTTATCGTGGAAGAAGTTTACCTCTACTCACCAGCATCTGGCCCTGATCTCCACCTTATATTCAAAGTCGGAGACGCCCATTCTGCAGTGTCTGGTGTTATGACCTTATGTACTCCTACCGAAGAAAGGCGACTTGTCCAACACAAGAAACTACCCCTGAACTCGCAGACAGTAGCGCTACCAGACACCTTGGCGCTGGAGAGACCTACCTATACCTAAGCGTGCCAGAGAACCGCATTCAGGGTATAACGTTAGTGAAGGAGACTTTCCAAAGCAGATACAAATGCCTTCTTCGACAGATTCGTTCTTACAATCTGTCGGCATTGAACGAGATATCTGTAGCTAACATGCTTGCCGTCCCGGTTCCACTCTATTCATTTAGGGTGGTTCCATGGACGAAGCACGAGCTCACGGCCCTCGATATCGCCACACGTAAGATCATGCATATGCAGAAAAGCTTGAATATCAACTCGTTCGTTCCGCGCTTATAAATCGCACGCCGTAAAGGCGGGCACGGACTTCTAAATATCCAGTGTCTTTATAACCAAATTATCGTGTGTACAGCTCACATCGTGGCAAATGGAAGAGATCCTTTCCTGAAAATGGTCAGGAATCACGAGATGATTGGCAAAGGAGCGTTCCTGTACAAGGCCGCGGACCAGGCGGTCGAGACCCTTGGCTTGGATCTTAACATTAGAAGTGAGAAAAGTGAATTATTTCCTATGGCACATACTATCCGAGTGTTCCTCTCCCGCGGAAACGACGTATCTACACAGGCACAATGCGGCCATAAGAGTACTTTATGACCATCTTCGTCGCTCTTATGGTGTTGACCGTGACCGTGCTCTGCGAACGCTCCCATAGAGATAGAGTCAATTGTCGAGAACGAATTGTGCAAAACTTACTGGAACTTAGATTCCAGGCTAAAAGTCTATATTGTATTCTCGGGACCTGACATCGTACTCCTTGACAAAAAGAAACGAACGATGTTCGTGATCAAATTCCTGGCTCCGACAGACAACAACATCCCAATCAAGGAGAAGCAAAAGGGGAAGAGGTATCGAGACTTTATAAGGGAGTTGCGGGAAGTGTAAGAAGAACATTAGGCTAAAATGATTTTCCTTGTCATTGGTGCTTTCGGAGGTACGAAATCATCACTGGTTCGTTACCTCGAAGCCATACTCGCGTGACAGCAAAATGCTAAGGCACTTGCGAGATAGATTCAAAGAGCTGTCATTTTTGAGTCGCTCCGTGTCCTCAAGGCTCACGAGGGTTTCGCCGGCCTTTCATCGTGATTCCACCATACCATGAGGTCACCCATCTCACGGTTGTAAGGCGTGGCCATGGGTGTCATCTACGGCGGTTCTGCTGAGAGCTGGTGTCATTATCCAGAAAAATAATACCAGCTCCCAGTAAAACCACGGTGATCACACTCACGGCAATGCCTCACAACCGGGAGATGGGTGACCACATGATATGGTGGAATCATGATGAAGAGCCGGCGAAACCCTCGTGAGTCTTGAGGACACGGAGCCAGACACGAGAAAATAAAATCCTCTGTGCCCATCGACAAGGATTGATATTTTACATTTCTGTGAAAGTTACCGTGCATTTTCTTTTCGTGGAGCTGTCGAGGAAGCTGTTCACTTCTGCTTTCTTTACTTGGGTTTTTAGAATTAAAGCATCTAGATGCAGTAAGGCACTTTCCTCACTTCTGATGTTCAGATCCAGGCAAATGTAAATAAGTAGGTAGGTTTGAGGATACCTCACCCAGGTGCCATTCAGCTTTTGGCACGGTTGTTCACGCCTTAGCTTAGGGATTTTTCCTTCGAGAACATTTCTGGACAATTTCTCACGACAATTGTCTTGTGGTTTTGTCATAGGCCCATCGATTCGATTCCAAAGGAACCGTACCGAACCTTCAGCCACACAAACAAATATATCCGCCACCGTTCTTAAAGTCCTTGAAATGACTCGGCTGTTTATTTCATCCACATTTTGTCTACGCGGATGGATTGTTTGATGTAATATTTTCACCACCCAATCTAAAGGCAATAACCTGTAAGTTGGCAGAGAGCTTTTTCCAAAAAATGTTGTCGTTAGTTTTTTTTTTAAATTGAAGATGGAGTATTTCGTGCGTGTTTGCGTGTTTGCGCGCCCGGGGAGCGGCTACTCGTCGCGAGGCTTGTTGCTGTCATCGGAACAGACTGCCATGCTAACTTTCTCGTAAATAACCTCTCTCCCTGTCAAACACAACGGGTAAAAGCTAAGTCATCTCTCTACGTCTCAACCACCAGTGGTATGGAAAATTCCGTAACTTAACGTATTACCCGAATTTCTGGAATTGCGTTTGTAGAAAACAATTTTCGGCGTGAACACTGCAAAGGGTAAAATAAAGGTGAGCAAGTGTTGCCCCTAGGATGGAAGCGATACGTTTCTCTTGAACTTCTTCGAGGCATTATCGGATTATCCCATTCATCACTGGCTTATTTGAAGGAGTAGTACGTACTGATACATTCCGATACGAGAATTTTAAATATTTCGATCGGCCTCGGTCGTTTTCGAGATATATTCTGAAGGCAACTTCTCGTGCATGCATTTCTTCCCAACCATGTCGTCTCATGTCAAACTTCCGATCAATTTCAAACGATAATATCAGAAATGTCTTAATGGAAGTGACTTTGTGGAGTTTTGTAGAAATTAAGTTATTTCGAGTTTTCTAAAATTCTGATAAAGCAAACTTTTTCCATTTTCTTATTGAATTTGACTGCGGACTAAAAAATTTTCAATAAAGTAATCTCACTAAAAACACATACGATGCAAAAATTCCGCTAAGTAAGAAGTTATCAGTTGGATCAACATAGAAATTGATTCAAATTTAAATCTCTGAAATCAAAGTTTGCCAAATAATTCTAAATGATATTTGAATATTAAAATTTGTTAAACTGAAAAAAAAAACAGAAACTTCGAGAGTATATTAAAAGTCTTAAAGCTTAACACTTGTCGAAACAATTATAATTAAAAGAAAAGAGAAAATTTTGCCAACTTTCAAGCTTTTTCTCATTTAATGCGCTCTCAAAGTTTCTTTAATTTTTAGGATTTGATCAAATGAGAAATTGAGATATCTTTTAGAATTACTTGGCAAAATTCGGTACGAATTGTTTCAATTTCAATAAATTTCTATGTTGATTCAACTGATAACTTCTGGTCTGGTTGAGACGTAGAGAGTCGACTTAGCTTTAACCCGTAGTGTTTGACAAGAAGGGGGCTACTTACAAGAGAGTCGGCGTCGCACTCCACTCCAATGACCGCAAAAAGCCTCGCGACGGGTGGCCGCTCCCCGGGCGCACAAACACGTGCAAATTACTTCGTATTCAATTGAAATGAAAACCAACAACAATATTTTCCCGAAAAAACTTTCTTCACACCTGCAGTTTATTGCCTTTAGTGTAGATGGTGAAAATATTACATTATACAATTCATCTGTGTAGTCGTGAAATGTGGATGAAATAAAAAACCGAGTCATTTAAAGCACCTTGAGCATTAAAGTGGTGACATTTGCATGGACATATTTGTATTCCTCCGCCCTATCATGATTATCCGTGCTATTTCTTTGACCCGCATTTGAAAATTACGAGATAAATTTTCAACGTCATATTATGTGTATTCTTATGCATAATATACTTTTATTAAATATTAGTCATACTTTTTTTTACAGATTTTTGTTCATGTATATTAATGAATTTTTAACCAAATCCTGAGTGAAAGAATTTGTTAAAACATACGTAAGTAGCGAAAATTATCTCACAAATAGTACAAATTTTATTAAATATTTATTAATTTTGATATCAATCTGTTTTTCATATTTCAGGTTTGAGGAAGTAAATTCATGATTATTATATATGATCTATTTAATAATATTTGATGACCGTGGATTTTGAATTACAAGGTATTGGCTTTTTCAAATTTGAAATTTTCAATAAAAATTGTATTATTATTTATCTGCATTAATAATTTATCTTTTTTTACAGAGGTTCCTGTCATCATTTTCTGTGCCATTTATAAGCAAATTTATTATATGCACCTTATTAATGAATAGTATTCGTTTTGGATATTGATTATATGTATTGTTATTGTTTGATTGTAGATTCAATCTATTGTTTATTGACTTGATTGTGAAAGAGTTCTATTATTGTCAAATCTACATCCAATTTCAACTCGATATTTGTGAGATCTTATGTTAGACCCAGCGGGAAGGAGTTGCTTGAATGACGAAGTATTTAGCGAAATGAAACATCATTTATCTGAGGGAACGCGACTAGTACCATGATGTAATCTCTACACAATTCTTTTCGCTGGAAATATAATCTATGAGTCTGATTGTTTTCATCCGTGACGAGAATTTACGTTCTTTACAAGTATGCGACTTAATTGTCTACGTTAAATTTAGTCAGTCTGGTTATCTTCACACTTGGTGTATAAATGAGATTCAGTCGTCATGAAAGCATTTGAAGAATATTTTTAGAGGTAACTTAGAATAAATTTATTGACTTCCATATGTAAAGTACGGAGTCACCTGAAAAGAGAAACAAAGTGTGGTTCGCTTCACGAGATGGGCGGCAGCCTGAACAGCGTGCAGTGCAGTGAATCTGGAGCCGGTGGTAGCGTACGCGGATTCACTAGGGAAATAAAGTTAAATATGGAGCCTTTTGCAGCGTGTCCAGATGGATATACAAAAATATCTGGAGCTTGAGCAGCATACCCAGAAAAATAAGAAATATCACAAGTGACTGGAGCCTGTAGCAGCATACCTAGAGAATCATAACAAAAGATCTGAAAGCTGAGCAGCGTACCAAAAAAAATCCAAGATAAAATGCCAATATCTGGAGCCTGTGACAGCGTACCCACAAGATCAATAAAATACAAGTGAATGGAGTCTGCGGCAGCGTACCCAGAAAATAAATTAAAGTTTTGCGTAAGATCCGAAGCCTGAAACATCGTACCCAGGGAATCAAAAACAAACCTTTTCTTCTCTGAGTTAGATCCGCCAATTGTCACTCGAAGAGGAAGTTCGGTACGGTGGACTCAAGACTGCTCCTCGTCAGGACAGTTGTCGTCCACCTACTAAGTGGTGATCCGCTTCCAGCGACCTCTCTTACAGATGTGTTCGCTGGCATTGGTTTCGATAAGGTTAGTCCTGTGCTGCATAGTATTGCCTTTCCCGAACTATCGAACATTAAATTGGCTCACATGCCTGTAAGGCTTTACCTTCTGGTCTCAGCTGCTGCAGTGGCTTGCCTATCCTCAGGAGGCAGTGTTAACCATCACAATTGGTTATATACTTTATTGATTGAATATTGACTTCATTGATTGATTATATATTTCATTCATTTGATTTTTGGGTTGATTGAAATTTAAGTTATTATTAAATATTGGATTAAATTTTAAATAATTGGAAATAATTTTCAATTTTATCAATTCGATTCAGGAATTTCAAGACTGTTTTGTGTTGATTTTTTTGTTAAATAATAAAATGGGCATATATTTAAAAATTGTTTATTACTAAGGATAAAAATAGTATAGGACAAATAATGAAACGAGGAAATCTTCTCTAAAATTAGAAGCTGCGTGCGATTGACATAAGATAAGTTCTCTAAATGATGGATTTACCTGAAGTGATGCATTGAAGAAATGAAGTAACTTCGCTTATCGGAGTACAGATTCTCGAAGAAAAAATGTGGGGAAATTTGGAAAATAAGTGGAAACGAAGTTGGAACATTATTGGTGGAAATTCAGAGGGTGGAGACGACGGTTTTATCTCTCAAATTCTGGAAGGAAGGGATAGTATGAGAAAATTGAAAAAATCGAAGGACGCGAAATATGGGACTTCAAGTTCGAGAGGGCAATAACATTTAGGATCTAGACTTGGAACTGAGGCTGTATCGAGGCCGACGGTTTCTTTGGGTACCTAGACGAAACGTGCTTGGCATCAAAAGCAAAAGATTAAAAAGAGTTCAACTCATAAAGGCTTAAACATAAAATTCTTCAAGGGAAGGAAATCTGGAGCTGAAGTATTTTAGATAAAATAAATGCATGAAAGTAGAAAGTGAAACTTCCTAAGCAATCTGCTTAACAGATATGTTCAAATTGCAGCGTGGGATCGAAACATCCTTTTACCTGAATTTAAAAATGACAGATCTCTTCACAAGGCACAACTCACTGAAAATATAAAACTGACAGAAAATATATAAACTAAAATTGTTACGACGTAACATGCCGGTCCCTTTGAACGGTCGACGTTGGAAATAAAATGATGAGAAGTCGCTGATTAAAATTAGAGATGATTACAATTGATAAAAATTATTATACCTATTTACGAGGTTGCATGATACTGTATAGCGTAAACATCTAATAGATGGGTAATGGGTACAATGTTTTTATCGCACGTCTAGCGGTACTAGATTACCTCCAAGCGTTACTTCTCGGACGATTCCATCTCGTCCAGGGTGAATCACGATGATGCGTGCGAGACTTCACTTGAAAGAGGAAGGTTGTCATCTTTGACAACCACACACATATGTATGGAGTTGTTGATACGTGAGCAATGTATTTCCGGCTATTCGAACAAAATGATGCTTAAGAGGTTTAACCGCAGCCTGCCAAAAGCCTCCAAAGTGAGGAGCTCTAGGTGGCATGAAACGCCAATTACCCTCCTTAGTTGATGAAAAATGGCGAAACTTTTTGCTTTTTATCATGTCCATCAACTGTTTCGACAGTCTTTTGAATTCATTGTTGGCTCCAACAAAGTTCTTGGCATTATCAGAATTCATAGACTGTGCAATTCCGCGATGAGTAAAGAAGCGCTTCAAGCAGGCGAGGTACGCGTCTCTCGTGAGGTAATTTGCTAGTTCAAAATGAACTGCTTTTGTAACAAGACAAACGAAAACCACTGCATATGTTTCTATTTTAGTTCTATTGCGATGAGGATGCTCTCTTGTGTAAAATGTCCCACAGAAGTCAACGCCCACGTCAACAAAAGGTGTAATCAATGAAAGTCGAGTTTGACTTCGCTGGGCTTCGCTCGGATACAGGTGGCGCATTCGCGAATAAAGTGTCGAGTCGCATTTCTCCCATCTATAGGTCAATACATTTCTCGAACTCCGTAGGATGTTGCATTTGTTCCAGCATGTAATAATTTCAAGTGTTCATCCAGTATAATTAATTTAGTGATGTGATGGTTTTTAGGGAAAATCATCGGATGTTTTTGGGATTTGTTATAATTTTTGAAATTTTCTGTATTTCGTGAGAGTATGAACCCCTGTGTGAGTAATCGTAAAAGATACCACGGTTTTTGGCGCACGTTTTTTGGGACATCTGAAAGCTTGACTGACAATTCGCGGGACTGTCGAGAGTTGGAACATGCCGCCAGTCTGTATGCTGAGTCGCTGTTTGAATTTCGAAAACACGATTAGCTACAAAAGTTAATAAAGTATGAGGTGAAGAGTTCATCCAATTTGATGCTATGGTTGAATCCGACCAAAAAATAGTCTTTAAAAATTCTATCTGAAGTGAGCGAATCGTGGAATTGAATAAGTAAACGAGTAACGCAGCGACGCATAACTCTACTTTGTGCAAGGTAATAGTTTTGAGCGGAGCGACGCGTGATTTACAGCATATGAGTTCACAGTGGTAATTTTCGCCATTATCTGTGGGATGAAAATACAGACAAGCCTCATACGCTGGTATCTCACGTTGTTAAGTGAAGGTAATTGTTTCTTACACTCTAACCACATATCGTGAATCTCACTCGTAACTTGATCGTCCGAACCTAATTGATGTCTCTACAGCTATTGAGTTAGAATTTTGCCTACGACAATGACTGGTGGGTTGAACCAGTGGGTTGAAGAGTTTTGATCATTGCGAAAGAATGGATCGCTTGGTGGCGCCATCAGTTGAGTCTGACAAATTAACAGAGTACAAAATCGTATCGGATTTAGGATTCCGATGGATTCCTAATGCTTTTATCGTTTTGGAGGGATCAAGCGACATATAATTATTTGAGGTATCGATTGGAATGTCTTGGGATAATTCTAGCTTACTCAAAGCCCTTCTGAAAAGATTAAACACAAATTTTAGTAAGAGATTAATCAATTCATCGCGAAGCTGACGAGCTTCGTTAATCGTATTCGCACCAGTTTGAACATTGTCGACATAAAAGTCACTTTTGAGAATTTTCGCGGCCTCTGGAGAGGCATTTTTCTCATCGTATGCTAGTTTATGCAGCGCACGAATCGCTTAAAAGAGTGCACATCTGTGCCGAATATGACAGTGTTAAAAAAAAAACATTTTAATCAGTTTATCCTGACATTTTTGCCACAAACCTTCTGATTAAATCTATTATTGTCAGAAACGCGAATTTGTCAGTACATTTGTTGAATATCTACTGTAATTACCACAGGATGCGAACGAAAGCGAGTGACGATTGAAAACAAATCGTCTTGAATAGTGGGACTGATAATAAAAGTATCGTTCAACGATACCCCGGTCGATGTCTTCTCAGAGTCGTCAAAGACGACTCGTGCTTTTGTCGTCAGGCTTTCAAACTTAAATACTGCCTGATAAGAAAGATAATACACGGGCCTAGACGCCTCTTGGTTACTCATAAGCAAAACGTGTCCTTCATCCAAATAACCTTGAAAGCAGTCGATGTATTGAGTTTAGAGATCAGAATTTCTTTCGAATTTCCGTTCAAGAGCATAAAAGCGCTGAAAAGCGTTGTTTCGTGAATCTACAAGCGAATTTATATACGAATTTATATACTTATACCGACTTCAATCCACTTGTTTCGTCGCCTGTAAAAAATGAGATTCGACTGCCTGTTCTTCGTCTGATCTTAATTTAGTGAAGCTTTCTTCCCTTGACTCACATGAAATAGTCAAATCATGAACTTTGTTGAAATTGCAAGTAACTTTATTTTGCGCTTGGGTCTGCTTTTTTGGAAATTACGGATTCTTGCATCGCCTCAAAAAAATGTATTTTCAATCAGCGAACGCCACTCTAAAAAAGAAGTCATATCATTGAGAGAAGGGAGTTTTGTACTTCTCACGGTCTCTTTCCATTTTCGCGATTG
Source organism: Melikaiella ostensackeni (assembly GCA_032362435.1). Taxonomy (NCBI): domain Eukaryota; kingdom Metazoa; phylum Arthropoda; class Insecta; order Hymenoptera; family Cynipidae; genus Melikaiella; species Melikaiella ostensackeni. The sequence goes on from JAUMHM010035308.1 coordinate 11,656, forward strand.
TAATGATTTAATTTCTCTCTCATAATAAAAATAAGTAGAGTATTTCATTTATCAACGAGTTGTTTGAGAGCCCTCAATGTCCTTAATCTTTTTTGAGCATTGTATAATAATGCACGGACAAGAAATTCCTTGGAAATATTCGGAATGTCAAATGGAGCTTTGACGTGACTCTCTACAATATATTTTCTGTTATCGTATCACGCTTTTGAAAGATCCTATGCGGCCTGATATTTGCTACCGGTTGTTTCGAGCGAAGCTATAACTTTGGCTGCCTCATCTCTGACATATGCTTTCAAATAGTAGAATTTCTAAATTTCTGAAATGTCTTGATTATCGTGACACATTGATTTGAAAGAATCGTAGAAAGTTGGCCATGTATCAAGGTTACCATGAAAGGTAGGAGCCTGAAGCCTTCAAAGCTCGAACCGTGCGCGAAATCTAAGTTAATCGTTATTTTAATGCGTTTGATTTCGACTTTTGTCGCGAATTAAACGATTTTCTTGAGCACCAGCTGCCTCATTCGAAGGATGAGGGGGTAAATGAAGGCTGGACGTTGACTGTCGACTGGAAATTGAGTCTTCTCATTGTGCTCAGGAACTTGGATCAGGTTGAGAAGTCAATAAAAAATTTGATTCAGGTCTGGTCGTTGAATTTTGCACTTTTGAACTACCAGCTTACGACGATACTGGTTGTTTTGAAACGAAACATGAGTTTTTAATACATTTTTCAAAAATGCCGCATATTCTATGATAATGGTTTTAGAAGTCTGTCCTGTAAGACCCCACTTCCGCGCCTGCTCCATCTTCTAAATCTGCATCTAACGCGGTTTGAATAGTGTCAAACTTATCCCAACGTCTGACATGTTTTTCTACTCGATCTTCCATGTTAAGTGCTTCAAAGTCGGTAGTACAATCTATTGACGCGATTAATTTTTCCGAAGAAGTTAACTGGCGTTTGATATCGTCACGAACCTTTCGCAATTTTACCACCTCCGATTTATTTGTGGATTTATCTAACACCTTCAAATCATCCGAAGTCATTTTAAAACTATTTATTCATGGAACGAAGAAGTTACACATTTATACCGCTGAGATAGAACACAGTTAATGTAATGAATAAAAATCAAACAGCGAAAACTGGTCGTTTTTTTGCCTTACTTTGACTTGAAGACTTGAAGATGGAATGACCGCCATCCTTGAATCTTGAATAAACTGTCGGTCAAATGATAGTGGTGCGCTAATAGGCTAGTCCTCCTTCCAAAGTCCCTCTGGTCATCTCGAAATTGATCAGCTGGATTGGTAGAACGATCCGCTGAAAGGATATAACAATCCGTAGAAAGGATATGAAAATCCGTTGAAGGGATATGGAAATCCAAAGAAGAGATATGGAAATCTAAGGAGAGGATATGAAAATCTAAGGAGAGGATATGAAACTCCGTTGAAAGACTTCAAACCTATCTCTGCTTGAACATGGAAGTTCAACGCGCAGTATTAAGTATGTAGATTCCTCTGTCCTAGTGCTGGGTTGTTTTTGATCACTTTTCACTTGAAAGTATTGTTTGAAGTCACTTAATTTCCACTGACTAGTCTTTGAACTTACTGAGCTTCAAAATTACTCACCATCTTTCGAAGTCACTAAGCTAATTGTCACTGAGTTTCAAAATCACTTAATTATGTGGAAGTATGAGCGCGAGATCACAAAAGCACGTTTTACCGACGTAAAGCGTATCCAGTTTCTCGAAGGCCCATGGTCTGTTTTGATTTTTTGTTAAATAATAGAATGGACATACATTCAAAAATTGTTTATTACTAGAGATAAAAATATCATAGGACAAATAATAAAACGAGGAAATCTACTTTAAAATTAAAAGTTGCGCGCGATTTTTGTAAGATAAGTTCTCTGAACGAAGGATTTACTCGAGGTAATGAATTGAAGAAATTAAGTAGTGTCACTAACTGGAGTACAGATTCTCGAGGAAAAAAAGTGGGGTAATTTGGGAACTAAGTGGAAAAGGAGTTGGAACATTATTGGTGGAAATTCAGAGGTTGTAGACAACGGTTTCCTCTTTCGAATTCGGGAAGGAAGGGATGGTGTGAAAAATTAAAAGAATCAAAGGACGCGAAATATGGGACTGCAAGGTCGAGAGGGCAATAACAATCAGGGCCAAATCTTGGAACTTAGTTTCTTAGGTACCTAGACGAAACGTGTTTGGTATCAAACGCAAAAGATTGAAGAGAGTCTAAATCATAAGGTCATAAATATGAAATTCCTAAGGGGAAGGAAATCCGAAACCAAAGTATTTGAGACAAAATGAACGCATAAAAGTGGACATGCATATTGAAAATTTTGGTACACTGCTGCATGAAAATTGTGGTTTCCAAATGACCGATTCCATATGAAATCGAGCAGTCTGACTTTACTGATGTCACGAAATTGCTTGGGGCTAAAATATGTTATTTTCACAGGCAAGATATGAGACACATATTTTTTCACGAACTTAGGGCTGCTTGAATAATTAGGTGAATTATGTAAAGATTAACGCAAAATTTTTTAGAATGTTTCATCTTGGGAACAAATTGACCAAATTTGATTTTCTTTATGAAAGCTTGTAGTACAATCTACGCTTTTTCAAATCGCTCAAAGAAACTCAAACAAATTTTTTAATTATCAAAATGACGTACATTTTTCAGAAAAAGTAGGAAATCAATTTTCTCAGAAAGACCACCTTCGATTCTTTTCTTGATTTTTTCTTAGATTTAGTTTGAAATGAGGGAGATATTGTGTGAGTTTCTCCCACATCATTTCTTCCCTAAATGGAATTTTTAAAAATATTCATTCTTTTTTTAAACACTCGTTACGTCTCGGAAGAGACCGACTCACCTCATTAAAAATAATTATATTTAAATCTAAATCTAAGAAAACTTTCTCCTTTTTGATTCTACATTTAATTTGAAAAATAGAAAATAGAGATTGATGAAGAGCAATAACGAAAGATTGAGACAATTTGATGGAAATAATTGAAATTGGAGATTAGTTTTAAATAAATAACTGTAATTTATTAAAGGCGAATCTACAAATATGAATGTTAAGTTTCCTTTGTCTTTATTATGATTTCATATTTTTGGGTTTCATTTGCACCATGGAACTCTGGAAACTGTCACAAACCTCGTCTCGGTCTGCACCTTTAAAAAAAAGGAAAAGTCCTTAGTGACGAAAGTTCGAATGAATTGTAGAAGGAAATAGGAAATAGCAATGAAGGATTTTGACTTACCGTAATTATAATTATGTTTTGGTTGGGAAGTGATAGTAATCCTTTTTTTTTTGGTGAGATGTTTCTCTGACAAAGGATCTTTTCTCAGAACGCCAGGTATCCTTGGAACGGATACCTCTTTGTAGTGCAGGGGTGACTCGAAGTGGTTCGAGGATTGTATCCTCATAGAAAGCTTTTTTTTGAATTTGAGAGGAGGGTTTGTTTGTTGACTTCACTGGGTACACTGATTTTAATAATCAGTCTGTGCTTTAGAGTATGTGTACTGACATGACCTTTTACTAAATGTACTGAATTGACTTTTCGATTAAGCCCACTGAGTTGACTTGAGTTTACACTTTAGACTTTTTGAATAGTTTTTTGGTCAGCGATTAGATGTTAAAAGATTCGGCAGCGATTCGATGTTGGATACAAATTGTTGCTAACCCTTAAGGGCATGTACCAGACTATCACGTGACAATTTTTCTCAAATGAACTCATTCATCAATTAATTACTCGAATGAATTTTTTATACCGGACAGACCTTCGTCTTTCTTCTTTTTACGCCTATCTGGTACGGCAAATTCATTCGGTTTATTAGTTTCTGAGTAAGTTTATTTTAAAGAATTGCTCACGCTAGAGTTTGTCACGTGCCCTTGAGACGTGGATATATATATATATGCACACACTCACGCACACATGCGCGCGCACACATACAGGGATATATACAGGCCCATCTCGTGAGTCCTAAAGACACTGATCTTTTATATTTCTGTGAAAGTTCCCGTGCATTTTCTTGTCGTGGAGCTGTTCGAAGAAGTTGTTTACCTTTGCTTTCTTTACACGGGCTTTTAGAAGTGTGGCATCTAGATGGAGTAATGCACTTTTCTCACTTCTGATGTTAAGATCCAGACCAAGGGTCTCGGCCGCCTGCTCCGCGGCTTTGTAGAGGAACGCTCCTTTGC
>JAUMHM010035353.1:0-15865 GCA_032362435.1 Melikaiella ostensackeni
TACTCAAAGAGTGTACCAAAGGCCAATCCAATAGATTCATTCTTTCGAAAGTTATCGTGCTCACAGACAGACAGACACATTCGTAAAAACCTGTTTTTTGGGTTTAGGGGGTCTCAAAACGTGGACATTTGACAAAAACGAGGGGAGTCATATTTTACACAAATCTAATACCTTCTCTGATGAGAATGTGATAGTTGAAAAAGAAAGTGATGGGGAGTTTTTTTTATTTAGTTGTTTTGAGGTGATCCGAACCGCTCCTATCTTCCCCTACCATCCCCTCACTGCCCTCCCCACTCGCTCACTTCCCCTCTACATTCATTCGCTTCTCAGCTTTCCCCCTTACTGTTCCACATCATACCATCATTCCCCCTCCCCACCCATAACCTTCTCTCACTTTCCCGAAACTATAAGGGTTTCTACTCGGGACTACGAAACCCTAGAAAAAAATTGTAAGAGTAAGCAGCAGGCGCCTAAAAAATGGGTGTTGTCGCCTATTAAGACGTTAATAAAGTCGTTCAAACAATATTTAAAAAACTAGCAGGAAATTCAGGTGCGCGATCCACGCGTTTATGTCCCTAGATTCTTATTTTCTAATATTAAAAACATATACTCAGTGTGATTCCATAATGACAGCAACTTGAATATTAAGAGTTTGAAAAATATTCGAAATGAGTTGAACAGTTTGACAAGTGATTAATTATAGTTTGTAAAATATGTTTGAAAGACTTTTCACTTTCGTAATTTTAATATTTGCATAGATGCCAATTTTTTCGCGTGTCTGGAGATCTTAAAATTACATGTACAATTCATAATTTTGAAATTTTTGAATTTTAAACGTCTAGATGCAATATTTAAAAAACTAACAGTACTTGATTTTCATTGTCTAATATTAAAAACTTAAACTATTCAAAATTCCATAATAACAAATTTTTAAATATTAAGAGTTTGAAAAATGTTTGAAATGAGTTAAATAATTTAAGAAGTGATTAATTATAGATAGTAAAATATGTTCGGAAGACTTCTCACTTTTGTAATTTTAATATTTTAATAGATGCCAATTCTTTTTTCGTCTCTGGAGATCTTAAAATTATATGTACAATTTATAAATTAGAAATTTTTGAATTTCAAATGTTTAGAAACAATATATAAAAGACTAGCAGTAAATGCACGTGCGCAAAGCGCGCGTTCATGTCCCTGTGTTTTTATTTTCTAATATCAAAAACATAAGCTGATTGAAATTCCATAATAACAAGTTTTTTCAAATATTAGGCGTTTAAAAAATGTTTGAAAGATTTTTTACTTTCGTAATTTCAATATTTTCATGGGTGCCATTTCATTTTACGTCTCTGCATATCTTAAGATTACATGTATAATTTAGGATTTAAAAATTTTTGAATTCTCAACTTCTAGATACAATATTTAAAAAATTAGCAGAGAATGTAGGTGCGCGAAGCGCACGTTCATGGTACTTGATTTTCATTTTCTAATATTGAAAATATAATCTATTCAAGATTCCATACTAACAAATTTTTGAATATGAAGAGTTTGAAAAATGTTTCAAATGAGTTACATGATTTAAGAAGTGATTAATTAATTAATTATAGTTAGTAAAATATGTTTCAAAAGTTTTTTACATTCGTAATTTTAATATTTTCATGGATTTCAATTTTTTTTATGTCTCTGAAGATCATAACACTACATGTACAATTTACAATTCAGAAATTTTTTTATTTTAACGTCTAGATACAATATTTAAAAATCTAGCAGGAAACGCAGGTCCGCGGAGCGCGCGTTCATGGTACTTGATTTTCATTCACTAATATTAAAAACATAAACTAATCAAAATTCTTTAATTACAAATTTTTAAATAATAAGAGTTTGAAGAATGTTTTTTGAGTTAAATCATTCAAGAAGTGATTAATTATAGTGAGTAAAATATGCTTGAAAGACTTCTTACTTTCGTAACTTTAATATTTTCATGGATGCCAATTTTTTTACGGGTTTGGAGATCCTAAGATTACATGCACATTTAATAATTCGGAAATTTTTGATTTTTTAACGTCTAGATACAATATTCAAAAAACCAGTAGAAAATGCAAGTCCACGAAGCGCGCGTTCATGGTACTTGATTTTCATTTTCTAATATTAAAAACATAAACTATTTGAAATTCCATAATAACAAGTTTGTAAATATGGTATTAGGACTCTGAAATATGATTGAAATAAGTCAAATCATTCAAAAAGTTATTAATTATAGTTAGTAAAATATCTTTGAAAGACTTTTTACTTTCGTAATTTTAATATTTTCATGGACGTCAATTTTTTTACGGGTTTGGAGATCTTAACATTACATGCACATTTGATAATTTCGAAAGTGATGAATCTTAGAGACCTAGAAATCGTATCTTATACGAAACTAAAATTGATTAATTCCAAACGCTATTACTTTGAAATTTTCTAAGCACTAAAAACAGTATCTATTTTAAAATTTAAAATGTACGAAGTAGAACTAAAAGATTCAACTACGAACATTTTCAAAACAAATCCTGAGGAATGAAACAATTTTAAATAAAAAAATTTCAAAACTGTAAAATGCTTAACTTAACGAAAAAGGCATTCTTAGATTTTTTTGGTCGCAGAGAAAAGCTTTGGCTTCTTCATTTAAGAAACTCAAGGTTAAAAAAATGGGATTACATACTACTTTTTATTCATGAAAATAAGCGTTGAGTACTCTTGCGGGTAAACTGTAGCGCCACGGTATTAAACGCTTATTTTCATAAATAAACGAAGCAATTTTATTTTTTAACGATTATTAAAAATGGATTTAAAATCCCTACCGAAACTGTAATAGCCTAATTTTAAAAAATTTATATTAAGGAAATTAAAAAATCCTGATAACAGTTGATATCCTCAAAAAAACCACTTAACGCTTATGGTTGAAATTAGAGAAAAATGAAATGTCGAAATGTCGAAATTTAAGCTTCCAAAACTGAACAATAATTTAAAGCTTGCGGCCTAGAAAATCAAACTATTTAAAAACCATGCATTTAAAACTTTATAATTTTCAATTGGAAATGTAGAAATTTTTACCATGATAAAAAGTATTAATAGATATTTCTACTGAAAGTTCATGAGATTTTCATTTAAAAAAAATTACGCTTCGCGCTCATTTTCGTACGTTCTATGCATACATTTTGACTGGAACTGATTTTTCTTAAATATTATAACTCAAATTGAAAACTCTTATTTAAGCCCCTTACGAACCATAGTCATAAATCGAAACTGAATTTTTTTTCCATTTGACAAATTTTAAACTCGTTTGAAAAATGAGAAGACAAACTATGAGAAAGCGAAAAAAGAAGTTTAAATTTTGATAAACGTTTATATTAATTAAATATATCGTATATGATGTAGATTCAATGGAAAAAATATTTTGACTTTTAACAAAATCTGCGGCTGAATTTGTAGAACTGCTTAAAGCTGGTTTTTGGTAGTTTTCGGAAATTTTATTAATTCTGGAACTTATTAAATTTGTGTTCACTGAAAAATGTCATTGAGATCATTTGTAAATCGCGTAATTCTTTTTTGAATTTTGGTCCAATCGAAAAATTTCATGAAATTAATTTCTAAATATATTTAATATTTACTGAAAATTTTGATTAAGATTTCTTAATCTGTTAGGAATAATTATTCTTGTAACTTCTTGTTAATTTTAAAAATCCTATAACTTTTTTTTATTTTTATCGAATTGAAAAAATGAATAATTTTTCAATTAGGATCGTGGAATCAAATCGTTTAAAATTATTTTTCTAATTTTATAGAATATAGGCACCTCAAATTTGAACTTGTTTAAGGTAAGCATTTCAAAAACTGTATAAAAATAGTGCAGATCAGATAATAATTGTGATAATATGTCTAACATAATGACAATCGTTATTCAAGTTTAAATTAAGGAATATCCATAAAATGGGTAAAAAACTTCAAGTGGGAAGATAATTGTAGAAAATGTCAAGTTGATCTATAATAAACTGTTAATCTGGGCGACGAAAAAAAATCTCAAAACAAGAACATAATTTATTCGTAAAAATTTTTATTAATTTAATCATTTTTCTCTCTAATTTATCATTAACCAATTACTTTTCACATGAAATGAAATATGAAACTTTTTTCGCTTTTTAAGGAAAAATTACTTTTAGGAAAGTCGTACAAATTCACAATTTATATAGGATTCGCTCAAAACTTTCAAGTGGCGAAGAGGGTTGAGGTAGAAGTTTCGATGTCGTTTAACTTTCAAAAAAAGAAGGTTCAAATAGTCTTTGAGGAAATTATTCTTGCAAAATTATACCCCGCGAGTCTGATTTAATGAGATTTTTCAATTAACATTTGTTCAAATTATTATCTTAACATTTGAGTTTAGTGTCTTAAATTATTAAATTATTAAAATTTGAATACAAAATTCGATTAGTTAAATGTGTAATGCTTCAAATATTAATTTTAAAATGCTTCTAGTTGAACTGGACATTTTTTTAATACTGGAAAATTTGATGTTGTTGAATCTCGACTGGTTTCAGATTTAAATTGCCCAAATGTGAACTCTTTGATTAAAGATAATCGCTTTGCAATTTCCTCCAAATGCTCAAAGCTCTTTTCCTTTGTGTCGTTGATGTATAATTAAAGGGATTTGAGATTTTAAAGCGTCTTTACATCTTGCAGGCTTTACTTTTTCCAGAGAGAAATTGCCAATGATTAAAATTTAATATTTTTTCATCTATTATTTTAATTATTACGATAACTGTCACTTGTTATCAAGCTAAAAATTAAAATAAAATTCTGCTTTTTACTTTTCCAAGTCAAACTGGTTCGCTTATTCATTTGTTTAAAAAAGAATCCAAATTATTCGGGAACAACTTTTTTAATTTGATTTTCATAAAAGCAGCTGATGTAATTTTAAGTATTACGAATGAGATCAGGTTATATCAATTCTTTTTTACTGAGAGAAATATCGGATAAGTTCTTAACTTTATGAATGTGGAGCGGAAATAAGGAAAAATCTTGAAAGATTTTACTATAGCAGCCAGTTAACTATAATCAACAATTATGAATGTATGTATTTATGTATGTATGTAATTTATTCTCTCCCTTTTACGGCTTTGAGGACCACCGCTCCTTTTACATTCTTTTACAACTACTTATACTATCTTAAACTACCTTAAAATCCACTTATGAACTATTCCTTGAGCTTAAAAATTATTGAAAAATTACTCTGAATACTATACGCACGAGTGGGCTCTCGGGGCTTCCATTTGCGTTCTGAGTGAGAGAGTTTAATCTTTCTTTAAGATCCTTGCATAGCATTACCCTTTTGGCCTTTCCCTATCACACGCCCCTTGATTTCTCTCTTCTCTTCCAGACTCATCATCCAGCTTGCCCCTTGTCCATTCCCGTCCAAGATCCACCTTATTCTGTCATACCTGTACCTACTCTCACTGCCTGTTTCCTCACAAGTATATTTTTCTAGAACATGCCTCCAGGATCCCAGCTCGTAATCGCAAACTCTATATCTTCTTTCCTCTTTATCCATCCAATACCTACACTCTCTCATTTCTTCTCCCATCCTCTCTCATCTTTCTTAAGTATTCTGGTTCTCCTTCCGTCTTCACTACCCTTTATCATCTGTTGAACCTCGATTCCACAATTTTTCTCCATCTTACATCTCCCTCCTTAACTACCCATACATTCTCTATTTCTTGCCAATAAAGGGGTGGGGATGAGGGGGCCTTGACCGCACCAGTCACGCACCCACGATTAGAGATCTCACCGAAGAATGATCGGACTGGAAGAAGTTGTTGTGCGTTACCCGTTTGAGCATTGCTGCAGAATCTGAGAGAAATTTGACATAATAGAAGGTTAGGGTGATGTTTCATGTGTGTGGGAATAAGCCCGCAAACGGAAAAAACCACAAAATCTGAGAAATTATTTTAGGTAAGGAAACGAAAGAAGATGAGAGGAAAGGGCTTAGTGGGGTTGAACATGGTCATGTTATGTTATTTTATTTAAAGGAACGTAATTTATAATTTATTAGAGACACTTTACTCAATAATATATTTATTATTAAATCATAGTTTCTTACGATCAAGTACATGTGGTTCAGTGTTCGCCACCTTACTTATTACTTAAGGCACTGTAGTCAACATATAAAAGTATCTAGATGTTACTATATAGAGACATCGGGATAGTGACAACTTGAGAATACAAATATATCACATCTTCTTTCTTTAAGAAACTTAAAATGACATTCCTGATTTTATATATAAACTCAAATTATTTAGTGAAGTAGTCTTTAAGATAAGTAGGTGTTTTAATAATTCTACTTGCAAGTGTTTGGTTTGATCTTATTTAAAGTGTATCTTTAATAATAGTGTCATCAGAACTTATTACATTGTTTTCATTGTTATTACCAAACACTTTGTTATCATGTGATTGATTAGTTTTATCCAAATCATGGGAAGTAGGACTTTTGAATAAGAATATTCGATTTCTTTCTATTTTATTACCATTTGGTAACTCTACCTCGTATGATCTAGGTATATTACAAATTTTCGTAATTTTTGCAGGTTGCAGTGGTTTGTTCATTTTTGTTTTACAAAAACTTCATCATCATTTTTCATTAATTTTAAAAGCTTAGCTGACCTATTATAGTAATACCTTTGATCTTGTTGTCTTTGGCTTAATTTCTCTTCTATCTCCAAATTTTTAAACAAATTTTCTGTGTTTGTCTCAATAGGCAAAAGACCTCTTGTTTTACGTCCAAACATCAACTCATTAGGTGATTTAATGTTGTGTGTTATGGGAGTATTTCGATATTCCAATAAAGCAAGCCACGGATCTTCATCTTCGTCTTCTATTTTCTTAAACATATTTTTAATTATTCCAATGTGTCTTTCAACCATTCCATTTGATTGACGGTATTTTGGACTAGATGTTCGACAGATAAAGCTCAAAGCTTTAGCAAAACTTCTTAATTCTAAACTCTCTAGTTGTGTTCCATTAACAGAATACACAATTTGTGGTACACCAAATCTAGCAAATAGGGATTTTAATGCTGCAATAATTGCTGAACTAGTAATACTTGGTAATTTGGCAACATCTACATACTTACTAAAGTACTATTACTTAAAGCCAATTTGCACCTCGATAATAAAAAAAGTGTAACCCTTTTGTCTGCCACGGACCGTCTGGCACTTCTCTATCTAGAAAAGGTTCTTTGGTATTCGCTTTTTGGTATTTTATACACGAAAGGCAGTTTCGAACTGTGTCTTCTATTTCTTTGTTGATATTAGGTCAGTGAAGTACTTCACGCGCTCTATTTTTACATTTTTCCATGCCTAGATTTCTTTTCTTTTCAACATTTCTTTTCTTAGATTCGATGGTACAATTAGTGTACTTCCTTAAATTAAACCATCAATCACAGTCAACTCTTCTACAAAAGTATGGTGAGGCCTAATTAAATCTTGTACTTGTGATCTTTGAGATGGTCATCATTCTAAGATGTATTTCATTAGCAGTTGCATTTCTTCGTCTTTAGAAATTTCTTTTTGAAATTTTTCCTTTTTGTCTAATGAAATAGGCAATGATTGCATAACTAAACAGACTTGACCTTCAATTTCGTTATCTATAGGTTCATTTTTACTTTTATATAAGCACGAGATAATGCATCTGCTATTAATAACTCCTTCTCTGGCTTATATTTTACCAATATATTATATTTTTGCAATCTTACTCTTATTCTTTGTATTCTAGCGGGACATTGGTTTATTGATTTCTTGAAAATAGACTCTAATGGCTTATGATCATTCTCTACAAAAACTTGTTTTCCAAAGATATGCTGATTGAATTTTTCACACACAAAGGCGATTGCTAATGATTCCTTCTCTATTTGAGCATATCTACCTTAAATTTCTGTTAAAGCTTTACTACCATACGCGACAGGCAAATTTTCTTGAAGCAAAACTGATCCTAAGCCATTTTCTGAAGCATTTACACTTAACGTTACAGGTTTATTAACATCATAATATCTAAAAACCGGATATTTTATAATAATCTCTTTTAATTCTTTATCTTTTTCGTTGAATCTCTTAATACGGAATTCATTTGTGATAAACTAGGCATGAATTTGCTAACATATGTAATCATTCCTAAAAGATTTTCAAGTTCTTGTTGATTTTTAGGTGCTTCCATTTCAACTATCGCTTTGACTTTATCATTATCTGGTTGAATGCCTTTTTCTGTGAAGGTGTGACCTACATATTTTACTTGACTTACACCGATTTTACATTTCAGAGGATTAAATTTTACATTTATTTCTTGAGCTTTACGCAAGACTTTTCCTAGACGCTTATCATGTTCTTCTTGATCTTTTTTTCAAATTAGTGCATTATCAATGTAAATATCTACACCTTCAATGACACCAAATATTTCTTGAAAACACCTTTGAAGTACTTCTGATGCTGAGCAGATACCATGAGACATTCGCCAGGAATTGTACCTTCCAAATGGAGTATTAAAGTTTAGGTAATCAGAAATTTTGTCATCTATCTTTATTCGCCAAAATGTACGATCTGCATCTAGTGTGCTAAAAACTTTCGCACCCCATATTATTGAACATAAACTTTCAAAAGTAGGAATATAATGATGCTCTTTCAATATATTATCGTTAAGATGTACTGGATCTAAGCCAACTCTAATTCTTTGCTTATCCCCACTATTTTTCTTCATTACAACAAACCGGGTTACCCATTCTGTAGGCTATACAACCATTTCCAATACACCCATTTTTTCCATTTTATTCAATTCTTCTTTTACAGGTTCATACAATGCTACTGGTACTGTTCTGCAAGGTCCTATGATACCTCTCGCACCTTCCTTCAGTTTTATTTTGTACTTAAAATTACTGATACATTCAGTACCTGAAAATACGTTTTCATACTTTCTTAGTAAATCAAAATTTGTTACCTGCTTTTCAATATTATGAACTCTTTTAATTAACTTTAGTTCTGGTAATGTAGGCAATCCTATTAATGTAGGAATTACTTTGTCGCTTTCTATTACCATAAACTTTGATTTCATTTTTTCTCGATTTACAAACTTACAATCCAAGACACATTTACCAATAACCTACAAATTGTTATTTCCATAGGCATCCAATTTCACTGGGGTTTTGAAAATTCTAGGATTTTCTATTCTTTTCAAATCTTTCACCGAAATTACATTACAGAGCGAGCCTGAATCAAGTTCCACTTCTAAAGTATATTTATCATTAACTTTAATATTTTCATACCATTCAATATCAACTTTATTCTGTTTTGTTACCATTCCTACAAACAAAGTATCAACCTGATATGCTAACTGATCCGTTTCTCTACTTTCTACTGCTTCTACTCTTCTATTTTCACAAACTCGAGCAAAATGATTAGAGCGTTGATATATTGTGCATTTTTTACCATATACTATACTGGACACTGACGAATTTTGTGAAATCTATCAGACCTCTTGCATGGCTTTCGATTAACATTGTTGTTGTCTCCGCTCCAAGACTCCGATGATCTCCTCCAAAATGAACCTTCTCCTTTATTTTGATTTTGTTGATTATTGTCACGATACTGATGTCCTGTTTTCTTCTTTTGGAAATTATTTTGCTTTCCATGACCTGGAGTTTTTCATTTTACTGCATGCATCTTTGCTTCTTCATCCAAGGCTTTTATTTGTATATTAGCTAACTCAGCTGCTTTGCACATGTTTATACATTTTGATAAATCCAGGTTATCTTCTCTTGATAATTGATTTCTTAAATCCGCATCTTTAATTTCACATATAATCCGATCTTTAATTAGACTGTCATTTAAGGTCCTAAAACCACAAGAGCTACTCAACTCTTTCGAATCAGTTATAAAACTTTCAAAGTTTTCTCCAGATTCTTGAACACATGTAAAAAATAAATGCCTATCTACACTTTCATTTGCTTTAGGAGTGCAGAAGTTTTCAAAAGAACAAGGTCTGTGGACCCCTCATAGATATTTTCATTTTTACTTCTGTTTCAGGCACTTCACTGTTTTTCAATGAATCGAAAACCTCTTCGTCCGAATTTACTTCTTGATCTATATTAGACGACCCTAGATCAAACAAATCACTTGTGGAATCTCTCTTGTTCTCACTTTCCTTGTTCTCCTGACCACGTGCACTCATCACTTTTAAAACTTTTAGTGTCCCATAATTCTTCTATTTTTTTTTTACTTTTTTTTTACCGACTGCGCTATGCCATGTTATGTTATTCTATCTAAAAGAACGTAATTTGTAATTTATTAGAGACACTTCACTCAATAATATATTTATTATTAGATCATAGTTTCTTACAATCAAGTACAAGTGGTTGAGTGTACGCCATCTCACTTATTACTTAAGGCACTGTAGCCAACATATAAAAGTATCTAGATGTTACTATATACAGGCGTAGGGATAGTGACAACTTACGAATACAAATATATCACAAACATAAAGATTGCAGGTAGGTCAGAGGTAGCAGGTCGGCGCGTCGACACCCCGTCCCCGATCTGGGTGATTTATTACATGAGAAAGTCTTTTCGCATCGCGTGTTTGCGAAGAGGATCGTAATCATATTTGCCCAGGAAAGAAATATGTTCAAAATGCGATAATGATGTAGATTCGTAAAATATAGTGGCGGTTTCTGTGATATAATCTAAAATATGTTGGAATTGGAATTCTCTGTGGAGGACAGAGTTTTTGGTATACCTAGGAATTTTTGTGACACATCTGAGAAAATTTTGAATGAATTTTGGGTTGATCTATTTTAATTGGCTTTCTGACTAAGAAAATAATTGATTCTAACTTTGCTATATCAATTTGTATTCTTCAGAGTTTAGTCCATGCCTCTTATGATTTTGAAAGTTTTGTTTAGTAGTTCCAAGTTTTTTGGGACTGACCAGGAGGAAGTAAATAGTGGGGTGACGTCTGCATACAATTAAGTTGAAACTTCGGGGACCTGAGGGATGTCAATTACGCAGATAATATAGAATACCGGTCCTAGAATGCTGCCTTGGGGCACGCCCGCTTGGATGATTTTTTTTCTGAGAGTGTCTGGTCTATTTTGACTGAAAATTTTCTGTTGGTAAGATGAAAGTGTATAAAGTGGATAATTCCTTTCGGAAACTTGTAATTTATTTGTTGTATGAGTAGTTCTATATGCCAGACATTGTCAAAAGCTTTTTCTACGTGGCGTAAAATAGCTCCAGTATGCTTTCTTCTATTGAAATTTAGGCTAGTGGCTTCGGTGAGCTTAAGCAACATGTGCTGCGTCGAGTGACCTTTTCTGAAACCGTATTGTTGCGGTTTGAGGATGCTGTTTCTCTCGCGGGTGATAGTTTATGCGAGTATCATCTTTTCAAGAATTTTGCTAATTGTATTAAGAAGACTAATGGGCCTGTAGCTGGTTGAATGGTATGGATCCTTGCCTTTTTTCTGAAAAATTAAAATGTGCGCTATTTTCCAAGAATCAGGAAAGTAGCTTAGTTGAATACAAGCGTTAAAGACAAGGTCAATGAGAGTAAGGCACGAGACAGGAAGTTTTTTGAGGGCAGAATTTGAAATTGAATCTGGGCCGGATGCTTTGTTATTTTAAATACTTCTAATTTGATTGGTAAGTTCCTTGTGAGTTATTTTCTTGAAATCATCGTTACTTGGGAGATAAACCTTTCACATTAAGCAACGTGTTGCGGGTCAGATGGCTCGTCGTGTGGGACGAAATTACTTCCATAATTTGCTGCAAGGAGAGTTTCTTTGTCAATATGAGAAAGTGCAGAAGTGATATTAGTATTGTTTTGAATAAATTGTAGCCAGGTGCAACCGGAGCTTTTTCACAATTAGTGAGAAATCTCAGGAGAACTGTTCGTTGGTCTGACTCTAATTCATCAATAGTGAGAGTGTCGTGATTGTAGAGGTTATTTTTGGTAATTACAAAGTCAGTCAGGTCAGATTCATTTTTAGTATTGTGGGGGAAGAAGGTATGCGAACATGGTACTAAAATGGCCAGATTTTTGTTATTTATGAATCCAAATAATTGTTATCCAATCTTGTTAGTTGTTCTGCTATTTCAAGCTTAGTGTTTGGCGTTTAAGTCGCCTGCAGAATTGCCAAGGATACATGTTTGAATATTTTTCTGTAATCATTTTTTATGAATTTGCGAGAGGGGGTCTGGTAGAGCGAGACAATGGCGTACGGATTTTCATGTATTTTCATTTGTATGGCAGTAGCTTCAAGGGCTTCGAGTTCAAGTATTATTAATTCATGGGGATGAATACTTTTCTGAATTGAAATCGTGTTACCTCAATTAGTGTTGTTTCTGTATAATTTGTTGCCGCGAACAAGATTGACTCGCAGGGATTCACGTAGTAGGTTTTCACTGAGCAAGCAAATGGTAATGTTATTCTGGTAAATGTATATAGCTAATTTATGCCTTTTTCTAAGGATACCCTAAGCGTTTCAAAACATTATTTTTAAAGTGTTATTATTAAAAGTGATTATTCTGGATAGCAAGTGTAAGTATATCACTTATAATCTCGGAGATTGAATTTATAGCTTCAGTTATTCAATTTTCCCCCCCATTATGTCGGTAGTTAGAGTCATGGCTCTTTTTAAAAGGTTCACTGAATTGATTTTGATGACTTGAGAGGGTGTATTTGATTGGTTGCGACTGCTGGGGTGACTTTGTTCTGTACGGTAAGAATCTTCGTGACGGTAGGTGTTTTGGCTTGAGTACTACTTTGCGATCTTTTGGCTGGCTGTCTATAATGAGATTTGATCGTGCTTACTTGTGACGTAGAGGCGACGGCAGTGTAAAGCGTTAATGTTTGCGGTGGCAGGGCAACGACTAGAGGGGTCTGTCTGCGTGTGGGATTTTTATTCGGTATAATCTGTGTAGTTGGTTTATTGGGAGCAGTTTCTTTCTGCAACTTATGATGTTTTAATTTATTATTGGTGGGTTTTCTGGAGGCTTTTTTTGAAGCAGAACAACATCTGTGATTGGCAGGGTGGTCTTCAGCAGAGTTAGCGCAACTGGCCGGCGATTCACGATCTTTTTCGTACTTAGAGCTCTGATGCGCACCTTTCTATTTTACACAGCGTGCAGCGGCGTTGCACATATTAGAGACATGATGAAATCTCTGACACTTGAGAAACACTGCGAGGTTTCCTTAGGTTTAACATAGGGCCTGATTTTCATTTTTATATAAGCGATGGTCTGCAGATTAAGGAGCTGTTTAGCTTGAGGTGTATTTATGACTACTTACCAATAGCCTAGGCATGGCTTTCTTAGTTTTTCGGTTTTTCATGAGAATAATCGACGTAATTGTGAACCCTTCCTCTTCAAGTCCAAAGAGAACTGAATCTTCCGGATACGAGATAGGGATATTTCTAATGATGAGTTTGTTAGGGGGGAGTCAATATTTTTGTACAGGTAATACCGAAAGCCTCGTCGCTCTAGACTGGAGATAATTTTGCGATAGTCTTCGGTATAAAACACGCGCACGGAATAAATGTTTGAGCCAATATAAGTTAGCCACTATAAGTTTGAAATGGGTGGAATCTTTCAGTAGTTTATGTAGAACTGTGAAGGGATGGTTGGCTTCGTCCACGATAACATTGATGGGGGTATTTTTCTCGGTGCTGTAGCTGGATTTGAATTTTTTGTATTTGAAGCACTCGATTTAGGGACTGATTTCTTATTGTTTTCAGCAGTGGTCTCGGCGCTACTTAACGTAATTGAATAAGATTTTTGCGAATCTGATCCTAATCCTGTGACTCTCCTGCGCTTCTTCGATGACGCGATGGCAAAGCCGTAGTCGTGTTCTATTCTTTCCGGGATTTCTTCTCCTGATGGCATTTGTAGCGGTGATTTATGCCCTTCTGGTTTCGGAGGCATAATTGCCTTCGAAACACTTGAGGCTCCTATAGGCTTGGAGGCTTCTTCACTGGGCTGATCCTCGATGTTGACACGTCGACGGACGAACTCGGAATCTTATTTCTTGCCAAACTCTGATTTTCACTCTCATACCACATTCTCTCCTCCTCTGTTGTCTCTATTGCTCCCAACTTGATCTTTCCGTGTTACCCCTCGTTTCTTTGTTTACCATTTCCCGTGGACATGCTTGTGCTATCCTACTTTCCTCCCTCCTTCTTAGCTTCTCTTTGAAGTTTCTTTATTTGCCTGATTACCATTTTTCCTCCACTCAGTTCCTCCCTCAACATATATCCTGGGCAGCTCCACCTCACGCCCATTACCCATCTAGAAAATCTCTCCTGAAAACTTTCCATTCTCTTGTGCTCCTTCCATCCCCAGATCTTCAGTCCGTAACTCAGTACTGACCACATCAAAGCATCAAACATCCACACTTTCATATTTCAATCGTTCTTAAACCTTTTTTTCCCTTTATATCCCACACCTGCCCCATTACTTTGCTCGCATATTCTATCCTTTTCCTCACCTGTAGCTCAACTCCTCCTTTCGCTACGAACCAGAAACCTAGGGAACTAAATTCCTCCGTCTGTTTAAACGTCGCTCCGTATATCTTCCAATCATATTCCGCTTTAGCCCTTTTCTTTCTAAAATACATAATCTTCGTTTTAGTCGCATTTGCCGTTAAATCTTTCGTTCTCACGTACTCCTTAAACGCTCTTATTATCAAACTCCTCCCTCTCTCGTCATCCGCTGATAAGACCACGTCGTCGGCCTTCGGTAAGAAATATACCTAACCATTTTCCAGTAACGATCCCCCTTTTCGTTTCTTTTCCAGTTTCTCCTCTAAATTTTCCATCAAAAGGCTGAACAGTACTGGGCCCAGTGGACACCCTTGTCTGAGCCCCCTTCCATTCCATAAAATCTTCCCTTTTATCTTCCCGATCCTCACCCTTATCTTAGTTTCCTTCTTATCTTATCCTACCTTCCTGTTCATCGAGTCGAATGAAGCTTTAATGTCCACAAATAGGGCCACCAGTTTCCCTTTCTTCCTTCCCAAGTTCCTACTCACTAGATAATTAAGTATGTAAATATTGTCTGTCGTTCCTATCTTCTTCCTGAAACTAGTCTGATTGCGTGGAATAATCTTTTTTCTTCTACCTCCCTTTCTAATCTCTTACTGAGTATTTCCGTATACATTTTGTAGCCCACTGACATGAGCGTTATTCCCCTATACTCCTCTACCTTTTTGCCCTCCCCTTTCTTAACTGACGGAACCACTGAACCTGTTCTACATTCCTTAGGCCATCCTTCTCCTCTCCAAACCTTGTTACAAACCCACCACATTTCCTCTCTCACCCCTTCCTAGCCAAATCTCGAAGCCTCATTCTCCATTACCGCCCTCTCCTTTTGCCTTATTTTTTTCAGCTTTGCTATTGCCATATTCACCTCCTCTTTGCTTCTCCCGTTATCTCTTTCCCCTCTATTGCTCTCCTCTTTTCTCTTAATACCCTATTTTTAACTCCTCCCAACAGTCCTTCAAAGTACCGAGTCTACTCATCTATCTCGATTTCCTCGTTAATGCTCATCCTTCCTCCTCTTTTCCTATTGATTACCTCCCATTCCTTTGCTTCTCTTATCGCTTTTTCCACCTCTTCCATATACCTAATTTTCTCAAACTGCCTTTTCTCGTTTAACAGTTTCTCGTGATCTGTCTTTCTTGTATTATATTCCTGTTCCCCTATTTCCTCTTTTCTTTATTTTTTCACACACTCCTTCATTCTCTGTTTACTCCTCCTCTTGTTCTTACCTCTCTTCATTTATCCTTTCTCTTAGTTCCTT
>JAUMHM010035373.1:2870-15864 GCA_032362435.1 Melikaiella ostensackeni
CATACTTTTTCTTATTTCTTACCGTAAGACTGGGTGAAGTCGCTCAATCGGTTTCAATTATGTGTTTCAATGGGAGGTCAACCGTTCCCAATCAGGTCAAATAATTTTTTTTCAAGAGAGTCCTGCCAGCGGCTGACGGGCCTTCAACTAGTAGCTGCCCAGCCAAAAACTAGCGGCTGACCAAACTGTCTGGCCTGCGGCTAGCCAAAAAAAAACTTTTCACTTTTAGCCAGGTCTAGGCCAGAATGTCTAGTCAGCGTCTAGACTGAAAACCAGATGGTGTGGTCTGAGCCGGGCCAGAACCAGAAGATTTTTCCACACGGGAGACGGTCTATTCTGGCTCTAAAATTGTTGAAAAAGTTCGGGATTTTACAACATTTTCACAATACCAGTGCAAGGCAAAATTACAATATCCGTATTAGAAGACGGAATTCCAATACGTATATTATAATTTTGAAGTATTCACGCCGATCACCATACAAGTATTGCAATTTCACGCTAGAATACCGGTATTGTAATTTTGCCTTACACTCAGTTCAACTCGTCTAGCAAATGAGTGACCCTCTATTCAAGTAAGATAAGAACTGGGCCTTGCTAGTCTAGTGCGGAACGCACTCGACGTAGATCTTGGCGGTTAGGGTTTGATTTTCAGTGCCTGCGAATTACGATTTTTTTAAAGAAACTTCCTTCCGCAACATTACATTACATGTATGGCAATAATAAAATACCTGCATTTGAAAGCTACATTATCATGTGTTGGAACGTTACCTTGCGTCTCGAAAATAAGCTTCCAATACATTTAATGTAAAGTTCCAACAGAAAATCTTGACAGTGTAGATCACAAAATCAACTTCCAGCGTTTCTGTTTGGCACTGATTAGCCAGTTCAAGGCCGCAATAATCATTTGAATGTGTTTCATGTCAAAGCCTTTTCATGACAAGTTGTGTAGAGTCACTAAATGTGACTTATGTCACGGAAAACCTTGTGAAGTTGCTTGATGTCAATCATGGTCACTTGCTTGTACATGTCACATATGTTTGGAAATTGTCACTTGAATCCAACTAATGTTACATACTTATGTCACGTGAAGTTATGGAAAGGCATTGATTGTGACTTGTGTCAGGAAAGTCTTATAAAGTTGCTTGAAGTCACTCATAGTCTCTGCCTTTTACTTGATGACCGCTGATGCCTATGTCATCAGTAGGCACTTGACTTCACTTGATGTCACTGCAGGTGGCGTGAAGTTGTGTAGAATCACTGAAGGTGACTTGAGTCACATTAATGATACATTGTCGTCTTAAAGAAAGATGGCCATGGCTTTTAAAAACCGTTTATCGTCTTATGTTCGCGATGGACAGGGCTGCCACAGACTAATGTACTTGCAAGAAGTGCAAAAAGTGATTAATTTGAGCTAAAAAGTGTCTAAAAGTGACTAATTTTGAACACAGAAAGTGACTAAAAGTGACCACTGTTCACACGACAAATTAGATGAAATTCTATTGCTGAATTCTGGAGTGAATACTAAAGTCAAAATTGCTATAATTAATTTTGCAAATGACGTTCAGACAAATTGTACATTCAAATTTATTAGCATAAGTTAAATGAACCTAACTTGAATTCTCTCAAGGCAAGGCCAAAATTTTGAATGCGACATTCAAAAATTTAATCATTAGCAAAGAAATTATGGAATTTATAATAATTCAATTAATTAAGAGCAATTACAAATTATAGCACTTTACCGAGAACTTTCCAGAATGGCATTGTCAACGTCGATTATGCAATTCTCACGCCCCAATTCCTTTACACGAGGAAATGTCCCAGAAACAATCATACTCACCATTCAGAGGTAGTTAAAATCGTGTTAAGTAGCACTTTCCATCAGAATTTTGATTATAGGATTTGTATGAATCCTAAATTTTTCTGATTGCCCCAAAATCGCTTCCTATAACCATGCTCCAGTGAAAATTGGATACTCAAATTCTGTGGGGGATAGGAATAAGCGACTCACTAACATTTTAATGAAAATTGAGCGAAGTTGAGTTTACGGTACACTCAAGGGTCCTTTTCAAAATTCAGAAACTTAAAAGTCATTATAATACCTCAGTGTTGACAGAAAAGTAAAATAACATAACCACCATTTTGCAATTTTGTCAATGAAAAAATGGCATAATCGCCAAACTGCACTTAGATTTCTGATATCACTTCACTTGTGTTTGAATATCCGATAAGTAAGTATGTCTTTGAAACATATTTAGGACATCTTTACGACGTGGCGAAGTCGTCGTATGACCGTGTCGTTAAGACAAGGTGAAGACATTCGTGCGACATTAAATTGTCTCAAAGATGTCATGGAGATATCTTTACAACACGCACATCTAACGTCTTTCCGACGTCGTAGAAATGTCGTATGGATGGCTCAAATACATCCTCCATTTTTTTGCCCACTGGGAGCTCAACTAAAAAGAAAATAGGCAAATATGCTTGGGTCAAAATTAATTTCATCAAGATCTTCCATTCTTTTTTAAATTTGAGTAGCATATGTTGAAGATACATTACAAAATAGGTCTCAGGGCTCAATATAAAAATCAGCAGTTCTCTTCTTCTAATTTGATAGACAGAAAGCTGATGGTTGAAATGCAAGTGGGCAATGAGCTAGGCTCCGAGCACTTTCCGGTGATAGCGACATTGAGATTTGGAGGACGAAGGCGTGATAGGCAAAAAGAGGGGCTGTGGGGTTAAGGCGATCGAAAATGGGCAGTCGGGAAGAGGTAAATGAGGTAAATTCTAGGCTGAAAAGGACCAAGGCAACAGGTGAGGATGACTTGAAAAATGAAACACTGAAAGACAGTGGAGCAGGGGTGATAGAAGAGATATGGGGAATTCGCGATAAGGATTGGAGAGGCGGAGCGTGGCCGGAGGATTGCAGACAGGGCTTGTAGTGCCGTTGATTGAGAAAGGAGAGGGTGAAAGGGTAGAGGAATATAGAGGTATGACACTCATGTGAGTTCGCTATAAAACTTATGTGGAAGTGCTTAGGAAGAGGCTGGAAAGACTGGTAAAGAAAAGAAAAGTATACCATACAACCAAACGGGTTTTAGGAGATGGGTGGAGACAACAGGCAACATGTACGTGCTTAATTTCCTAGACAATAGGAACTTGAAGAAATGAAAAAGCTGGAGAAAGCAAAACTAGTTGCACTGTTTGTGGATCTGATAGAGAGTATAAAAGAGATATTTGTGGAGACTAAAATAAAGACAAAGATATGAGTAAAGAAAGGGGAGGAATTCTGGACAGCAAGGGGACTTAAACAAGGTTGCTCGTCTGATGATGAGAGCGTTCGAATAGTATGTGAGAACAGTCATCACAGTGGCCTTACACCAGCTCTCCATCCGTCAAAAACTTCAAAACTTCAATTTCGAGAAAAAAAACTTATGGCTTCTGTGTTTTGAGACCGAAGATGAGTCATTTTGATCGAATGTCTGCCTTAGGGGGAGACCATCAACGCGGAAAGATACCGTGAGACCCTAAAAAGGCTCAAGAGGGCGATTCAAAAGTAGCGGAGGGGAATGTTGACGAAGGGAGTGTGCTTGTTGCATGACAACGCTCTTCCACACACAGCCGTGGCCACCGAGGCACTTTTGGATTTATTTCGTTGGAATGTTTTGAACCATCTCGCTTACTCCCCTGACTTGGCGCCTTCAGATTACCACCTGTTCACCTACCTGAAGACTCACATAGGTGGAAAAAATTTCCTACCGACGAGCAGGTGAAAACAGAGTTCCTGAAGTGGGGGAAGGCGGTGGCGGAAAAATTTTTCGAGGAGGGTGTGATCTAAAAAATTAGGATGTTTAGTTTTTAAAAAACGTCTAATTTTATCCAAGAAGGGATTAAAGGTATTGGAGACTTTTGGATTAATCTTGATATAATATTTATTTGGACAAGGTGTCCACTTCAAGTTACAATATAAGAATGCTGCCGAGCCAGGAGGCCAGTCGGCTTTTATAACTAAATAATGATGACCAGGTGATTAGTCAGCTTGATGAGTCTTCATGATCCCTTTCACAAGGGCCTCAAAAAACTTGTGCCACGCCTTACTACTTGCATAGAACGGAGAGGCGACTACGTTTAAAAATAGTTGACATGTGTACGACTAAAACCTTGTAATTTTTTTTTTAATACATTCTTTCATAAATCGGAAAAGTCGAGTAGTCTTACTTTCTGGACATCCGTCGTAGAAATATAATGGGAAGAGTAGAACACGAATGGAAGATGAATAGCGTGGTGGTGGATTTGGTGGTCGACTTCTTCCACCTAGAATTTTTGTTCGATGCATGAGAGCTTTTGGAGATGGGTCATCAAAATTACTCCTAAAGAAGAAGAGGAAGTAGAGAGAGGTAGTCGATTAGAAAACGCGTAATGGTTCAGTGAAGACTTAAGCCCATAAAATGTCGAGAGTATAAACAAAATGAGTTGAAGTACTGGAAAATAAGCATCAATGTAATATTTTTTGTTTTCAAAGTCATAAATTGTATTCCGTCCCGAAAGACGTTCATATTTATATAACCGCAAAAACATTTCGTATGAAAAGAAGAGAAAATTGGTATTTATATATTTCTGAAGCAGATTAATTTACAGTTGTAAGCATGTTAAAAGATATAAGATTGCGAAACTTATAATGAAATACACCTGATTGGAAGAAATTTTCGAGTCTTAACCTGTCAGAACATACACCTTGGACAAAGGTCCAATGACTATATTACTGAGGTATTGTAGGCGCGGATGCTGGAGAAGCACTGATGTTTGACCATAACAGCGTGGAACCCCTAACTCGTCGTACCAGCCGGCAGACCACTGGTTCACCGTGCCGTCAGTGATGCCGTTCGATTATTGGCAGACCCATTTAGACCCATTCATAATTATGAGTCCACGCAACGTACAAGAGCGGGCCGGAATAGACGGAGCAATTGATTATTAATTTTAGAATCACAGGATGTCAAAAAATTGTGGGACTTTCAAATATAATTGATTAAGCGATTTAGAGTATCAATCAGCGGTCGCACTTCATCACCGGATGAGACAAGTAGGAGAAAAATAAGATTGAGGGACGAAAATACTCCTAAAATGAATATAGTCGGCTGGCGACAGTGATTTGGAATCTTTTTAATGTGGTTTTGTTAAATTTATTTTTTTTACAGGATTTGCAAAATTTAATTCAAAGAAGTTCTAGCATTTTAGCTCAATCTAATTCAGTTTTTATAACTCTTTGATACGTTTTAAGACGTGAGTGACGAAATTGAATATTTTGTTCATAGACGTCAAATCCGTACACGGAGAAAAAGATTCTGTGAATACAACACAGCGATTTCTTTGGATAGAAATCGCATTGAATCGAAACAATATCGTGTCAACTCAAGAAAATAGTATTTTGAATGAACGCGACGGGAAATGTTAATTCTATTCGTTGCGCCGTGTTGCCTCAACACGGTGGCGCTTCGATCTTACACTACTCCGTGTCGATTTCAAACGGAGATGAAGAGAAGTACGGGGTCTTCGAAAACGAGAAAATTTTAGTTGAGAATCACTGCCATGACGCAACGAACTTGTCGACACGTGCAAGAAGCCGGCATTTTCCTGTTTTGCTCTTTCTCTCTACTCTCGATTGTCATTTGTTTAGTATCGTTTTTTTTTGTGGAAAAGAGTGCTATACAAAATACAGTCGCAAAACTCAGACTGGAATAAATCAGCGCGCAAGTTGGATGATGGGCGCAGTGGTTGTCAGTGTAGGCTCCCACTCGCTTGAAACGTTTTTGGAAAATATAAGAAAATCGGAGCGCCGTGTTGATGCAACACGGAGTTCGTTTCGCGCGAGTCGTAAAACGAATTCCGTGTTAAATCAACACGGCCCGTGTTGTATTCACATGATCTTTTTCTCCGTGTAGTATTCTATAAGTTTAATTAATTTTCCTTTACAGTAGTCACCGAATAGATCTCAGCCACATACATTCGTCGTTCTCCTTGACACGGTTCACATTCAGTAAAGGGATGATATTCGCCGTTAATTGGTTTACGCTCTTCGCAACTACAGAGTTGTTCATCTGATAATTTTATCATTTTGACATAAATTGAGATCCGAGTGTTCCAAATATTCAATAATCGAACCTGAGTTACTACTTTTATGAGGTTTAAGGAAATTCTTTGCCGTAAATATTTTTGGGGGTCCGTGTATAACCTGAGATGTGGGCAAGACCGGAATAATGAGAACGTCCGGATTCTGTGGACATCTTTTTCATAAAGCACATTTTCATATGCAACAATTAGGGACTCGGTCCGTGAGTTTACCTCCAGTCTCATTCTTCTCCACTTAGGATTGTAAAAGATACCGCTCTGGTCTCGGTCTCATCAATGCAAGTGTCTTTTATGTACTGGAGGTATTAAGCCTGAGTTAAAAGTTTTGAATACGTGATAAGGGTATATAAGCTGGGAGCAAAACAAAGACTATGGCACAAGGGATTCCTTTACGATTGTGTCAGGTGAGAGGGCACTGTATTTTGGCTCCAGTATGATGCATGACAGGATTACAACTTTCTAGTTTGCATTAGAGCAATATTATTCGCACATCATGGACTTTAGGACCGGAGTGAAATTCAGAATTGAGAATTAGTGTAATTTCATACTGGAGTAGAAATATTTCGACTTGGAATAATTTTTCTCCAAGTGGAATAAGTTTTTTTTTAATTTAATTTTTCATTAGCCCACAAAATATAAAAATATAAAAATTAAAAATTAAACCAATTTTATCCCCAAATTCAATAAGGTTTTAAAATATGAAATATCGCAAGTTGGCCAATTTTGTTGAAGTTATTTAAAATTTGGTATACACATGAAGTATAGTCTAGTGATGCCTTTAAAACAATAAAAAAGCCGAAATTCACCTATTATTTAATAATATTTAAATACAAATTGAGGCCGGTCGGTAACCATTTTTTTTTAGTTCCGCCAACAGAAAGTATCGAGGGAAGTTCACAGTTGAAGAAACTTTCAGTGTCATTCTTCACTACTCGAGGAAGATTTCTAGAAATGTTTTGATTGATTCATTGAAAATTAACGGAATTAGGTATTTTATGTGAAAGCAGGTGATACCGCCAACGATAGCTGTGTGAGTACTCAGCACAATCAGGTAGCGTACTCGTCATTCGGCTGCCCGTACTCGTTAAGCTTGTCCGTACTCGTTAAGCTTGCCCAAACTGAATCAATAACAGATTTTCTGTTATTAATTAGAAATATGAAGTTCGCAGGATAGTCACTTGTAGTTCTCCTATTTCATAATATGAACCCATTATTTTCTAAACGATCGACCAATTTTTCACCCTCGTTGTTTATCTCTGTATCTAATTTGTCCTTACATTCGAAATATTCACATTATTGAGAACGGTTTCCTCGTTAATTTGATTTAGATCGGAAACTCTTGAATTAAACTCTGCTCCCATTAAAAAAGGAATGTCAGGAAAACAACATTTTAGTGAGTTAATTATCTCATGCAAGCGATGTAAGCTTTTTACAATATTATATTCCGGATTGAGATAAACTAATCCAATAATCATGTTTACATTTTGGATTGAAATCTTAATCAAAACACTGGAATCGGTTATAAAGAGAAAATCTGCTTTATTTAATTCTTTATTAGGAATAATTATAAAACCTTCTTTCGCACTTTTCATATTTTCTGTCCACTTTTCCATGCCGTAAATAATTTGATTTTCAAAGTTTCCATAAGATGGACACACATGTGAAAGTGGCGTAAGCCAAGTCTCGCTGATAAAGATTATAGTGCACGATGCAGAATTACTGCAGAATCAACACAAAATGCAAAATTTCCTAAAATGGTCGACAAAATATTGTAGAACATTGCTAGGGGTGTGGAAAAAATTCGGAACTCGAAGTTCGAATGACTCGAGTTGATCTTGTTAGGTTTCGAGTCTTGATTTTATAAAAACTTGACCAGTAAACCAATAAAATCTGGCGTGAATTGATTTTATTATTTGCGGCAAAAATGTTTACCACAGTGATATTTTTCTCAAAAGGATGTTCGGCCAAAATATTCTCTGCTGAAATATGTCCGGTAAAAATAGTTTTTACAGAAGAGAGTACAGTAGCCATACTTTTTACTGATATTACCCAAAATAAGTCTAACAGAAATATTTTCCATAATATTCCTCATGCAGATATTTTGCCATGGCCCAAAATCGGTCCACAGTTGGCTGCAAAATCTGACGCTAGCTCCGCGTGAAACGTTCGGCATAAATATTTTCTGCAGAAAACATTTCTGCCCAAGTCATTTATCTAAAATTGAATTTAAAATTGAATTTCTATTACCTCTTTCCTACTTCCTTTTTCAAACTTAGAATTATTATTGATCATGATCTTTATTTTTCTGATTTTAAGTATCGAGATCTTCTGTGCGAGCTGTGGAAAGTGTACAAAGAATATTCGGCTAAAATGATTGTCCTTGTCATCTGTGCTCTCGGAGGTGCGGAATAATCGCGAGGTGGGAGACTATATAGTACGGTGAAATCACGATGAAGGGCCGGCGAAACCCTTGTGAGTCTTAAGGACATGAAGCGAATCAAGAATGACAGGTCTTTGCTATTATCTTGCAAGTGCCTTGGCATTTTAATGGCACGCGGGTATGGCTCTCCCCCTCTTCCTTCTCCTTGACCGTGATCTTGGTGTTGGCCGGAGCTGAAAATTCGATCACGAACATCGTTCGCTTCTCTTTGTCAAGGAGTACGATGTCAGGCCTTGAGCGTTCGGCCTGATCTCGAAGTTCTTGTAAATTTTGCACAAATCGTTCTCGACAATTGACTCTATCTCTCAAAGAGCGTTCAGAAGGGCAGGGCCGCGGTTAAGAGCATAAGAGCGACAATGATGGTAGTTAAGCATTTTTCCGGCCGCATTGTGCCTGTGAAGAACGTCGTTCCCGCGTAAGTGGGACACCCGGATAGTGTGTGCCGTAGATGCTCAGAACGAGCATGACACGCTCTGCACCTGTCGCTGGGAATTTCTTCACGTAAGATGCGGCTGTGATATACCTAGGTGGAAATGGCACCGTCGTGGCACGCGAAAATAAAACCTTCTGTACTGAATTATGTGTATATGATTTAAGAAAGCAAACGTTAACTCCATTGAACAGAAATGATATTTGACATTTCTGTGAAAGTTTCCGTGCATTTTCACGTACTAGAGCTGTTCGAAGAAGTTGTTGACCTCTGCTTTGTTTACTCAGGCTGTTAGAAGTTATAAATCTTAATAGAGTAATGCACTTTCCTCACTTCTAATGTTAGAATCCAGGCCAAGGGTCTCGGCCGCCTGCTCCGCGGCTTTATAGAGGAACGCTCCTTTGCCAATCATTTCGTCGTTCCTGACCATTTTCAGGAGAGGATCACTTCCGTTTTCCACGATGTGAGCTGTACCTAAGATAATTCGGTCATGAAGACACTGGATATTTAGGAGTCCGCGCCCGCCTTTACGGCGTGGGACGTATAAGCGCAGAGCGGACTAATTGACATGCAGGTAGGTCTCTCCAACGCCAAGTTGTCTAATAGTGCTCCTATCCACTAGTTTTGAGTCGTCGCTAACGCTAGCAAGTCGCCCTCGCTTCAAATGAATCTAGGTACACTTGTCCAATCCAAAGTTCATATCAATTTCTCGTGTATACACCATGACAATCTTTAGAGCATCCTTGAGATGCTGTGTCTCAGAAGCACAGAATTTCAAGTCATCCATATGGAATATATGACTAACCTTATGCTCACGATTATTAGATCCACTGCTAAGCTACCCATAAGAATTGCGTAGTGCGAGAGATAGTGGCGAAAGTATGATACAAAAGAGGAGAGGGCTCATGGTGTCACCCTAAAAAACGCCCCTCTGGAAGGTGACGCTGTTAGTTATCACACAATGTTTTCCCGATAAGATAGTAAGTCTGGTTTTCCAAAGGGGCATCAATCTTTCTATGCATTCCACTATGTCTGGATAAATCTTCAAGCTTTCCAACAGACAGATAATAAGTCTATGGGAGGTTGAATCGAAAGCTTTCTGGTAATCATTTCAGGCCATCGACAGATTGCGATTGTAGGCTGCAGCGTCTCTGCAGACGCTTCTGTCGATTAGCAGGTTTTCCCGACAGCCTGCTATGCCTCTTTTCGATCCACGTTCTTCATAGATCTCTCTTCACGCAGGTCCAAGTGTTCGAACAATCCTGTCGTTCAAGATAGCTGTAAAGATTTTATACAGCGTGTTCAAAAAAGTTATTAGCCTGTGGTTCCTTGGGTTAAACAAGTCGCCTTTCTTCGGTTGGAGCACAGTGCGTCCTAACACCAGCCACTGCAGAATAGGCGTCTCCAACTTCAAATATAAGGTGAAGGTCCGGGCCAGATATTGGTGTGTAGAAGAGAAATCCCGCCACCAGAAGTTCTGGATACCATCCGGTCCGGCAGCGGAGAAGTTCTTCGTGCCCCTCAGTGCTTTCTTCACGTCTGCGACAGTGATTTATGGACATCGGACGTTGTGAGATTGTTCCACAGTACTCTCCTCCTGGCAACAGCTAATACACGTGGTTTGTCAAGAATGTGCTGCTTGATAGTCAGCAGCTCTGAATCGTTCAATGTGTGATAGTAAATCATCAGTTCGTGAGCGAAATTTTGGTCCCTTACTGTGGAAAGGCTCACCAGATGTTATGTTGTCAATCACACACTGAATACGGTACACGTTCTGTTTAGCCCAGTAAATTTTCTTCTTCAGTTGGTGCACGCGCCTTTTGGTCTTTTGATCTATCGTCGGCTTTAACCTTCGATTCAAATCGGCCAAAGCTTTCGCCGCACGGAAAGGGCGTCATCCATTTTAACCAGATCTTGGGGCTTGAGGAAAACCTGAATGTTGCAATCTTCCTCGTCTTGAAATCGCCATCATCTCTCGAGGAATGTCTGATTTCCGTGGTTGGTCCTAATGTCGCTTCCACTTCTTCGCCTGCGGCTTTTTCTTGCAGTGGTCGGGAAAGCGTTCCGCGTATACATCCTGTTTATCAGAGGTTGTCGGCGCGTTTTCGCAAATTTTGTTTAGAATCGTGCAAAAACTCTGGGCGTTTCTAGCACCACAGAGTGTGCAGGCGCGCCATGTAACTCCTGCGATCAAGGATAATGCTGGAATCGTAGCAATCCAGCAAGTTATCTCTAAGCCTTACCGTCCATTCAAGAGGTTGACGTCTCGCCGATCCGTCATCGTATTTCCATCCAAATTATTTGCAGCACCCCGAAACCTGGGGCGATCGGCACTGTTTGCCGACCCACTGTCGGGTCCTCTGCGTGTCAAGTCTTTATCGGAACAGAGAACAGCATTTTCGAAAATACTTTCATCTTAATCAAGAACTGTCTCTAGTCTATTGCATGCATGTTAATTGACTTATGGATTAATTGAAACCAGGAGTTTACAAAGGTAAAGAGTGGAAGTTGTTCATAGACTCTTCCTTCTTGTGTTCACGGGACGTCCGGGATTGTGGCAATCATTACAGAAAAAGAGTTTGGCCAGAAAGAATGACGCTGGAAAGAGGATCCAGACACGTCATCAATAACCCATTAGTGGATCCATCAAAGGTTCTCCTACCGCCTCTTCATATTAAGTTGGATCTCATGAAACAATTCGTGAAAGCACTAGATAAAGAGAGACAATGTTTTCAGTATATAATGTCTCAGTTTCCCCAATTGCCTGATGCTTAAATTGAAACTGAAAATCTCAGGGACTACAGAGAAGAAGAGGGTGGAAGGTTCCATCAAGATATTAAAGTGATGAAAGGACGATATCAAGGAAGACGGGATGAAAATATAATGGCGGACTACTGTTAGACGTTGAGAAGAGATTTACCCCAGATGAAGCGTTCAGAAAGGAAAATGACGCAACGAAGGTCTTTCGAATGCAAAATAGTGCGTTATAATAAAAAAATAGCTGTCCTTTCATACAGCCATGGAAGACCAACACTCATTTGACTTGCGTTTTGGATTTAGTGCTTGAAAGTACAGTAATTCAATTTAGTCCTGAAAAGTGCCGCTTAGGCTATTTCGTTCTGAGGTTAAGTTCCATATTTTCCAGTTATATTCCTGATCTGACTCGATTTTTGAACTTAGTGACTTCAAATCTATAATACAACAATGTTTTTCCATCACATACGCAGAAATGAGGTTTTCTGAGGTTATATCGAAAATTAATAGTGAAAGGTGCTATTTCGACCTCAGATTCGACTTCAACGATTCAAAATACATAGGAATACATGTGTCTCGTTGAAAATTCTTGACTTTTTTTCGGTATAGCTGTGTTATTAACATATTGGTTATAGTTTGGAAGATTGCATGGGAAAACAAGTAGATTTCCCTTAAGTAACTCAAAACATGCAAAAAAGTTCTATATCTATAAAAAATTATATTGATTCTGTAAGTTGACTTCTCCAAACATTAAGTAGTGGTGAAAAAAAATTGTTTTCAAACAATTTTCCATACCATCATGCTTTGTTAGTTGTATCCGATGAGAATTGGCTATTCAGTAATTATATTCACGTTTTTATAAGTCAGAGTCAAAATGACATATTATTTCCGGAATTGAGTGGGCGATAATACTAGGACCTATACTCAGTTTATTGGTACTATACTTCAAGGCGAGCTTAATAAAATAGTAGCAAAACTGGGACGGTTGTATCAATTTCGAGAAGGCAATCGGTCTCAGAGACTAACTCGCCATGTAGAGGAGATCCTTCGTCCACATAACAACAGTTCAAGAACATTGAACCTGGACATGGAACATGGAACATGCGAACCTGGACGAAGTGATTGATTATCTTAAACAGAGACTCATGGTCCTGTCAGCGCGACTGTGACGATTTAGGAGAGCGACCGCGAGGAGGAATGACAATAGGACCTTCTCGGCAGACGAAAAACGTTTCTATCGCAGA
>JAUMHM010035382.1:0-15864 GCA_032362435.1 Melikaiella ostensackeni
CAACTCAATATGAGTGACATCTGTGAATATCAAATATTTAAAACGTTTTGTTAATATTATTTAGCAATTATTCATTTTGAATTTGAGGTTTGGGATTGGTGCATTACCAGACATTTTTTGTACTATTTTATATATTATAAATAGAGTTTAAGGTATATAATGACATACTTCAGAGCAAATAAAAAGACCCCGATCCTGTTAAGAAAATTCTTAACTAAAATGTCTTGTCTACGTTTCGAGAGTCAAATGCTCTACTCATCATGAAACAGGAATCCAATGTCATAAATAAGTCCATATAAATAAAAAATTAGAAAAGCCAATATGTCGGTTGGAAAGGAATCATGTTCTTCAGTTCTCATCTCTAGTTAGTTCTGTAGAAAGAAATTGTACTGTAAATGTAGAAAAAAATATAATTCTATAATTTTATTTTATTTTATAACAAAACGAAACATACTCGTATACGATAAAGGGAAGTGAAGTTGAAATATTCAAAATAAAAAAAGTCTTTTACCTGTAGTTGCTAATATTATAAAAGGTAGTGAAGTCCGTCAATAGAAAAAAACAATGACAGACACATTGAAGATTGATGAGCAAAAAAGGTTAAATTTGAATTTAAAAGAAGAGACAGAACAAGCGTTCCGCTCCATATTGAACTCTAACATCGAGCGAAAGAAAGTAAGAACATGAAGTGACAGACATATAGAAGAACCGTGTCGCAGTAACAAGTCAGGAATATAAGGTTCCTTAAATTTAAAATAAAAACAGATTTCAAAGTCGAAATAATAAATTATTGGTAGAACAATTAATTTATACAAAATTACTGACTAATAAAATTCTAAAAATAACGATAATATGATGGTAAGAGTAAGAGTCCAAATCACTGGATCTTAAATTAATGAATCTATTATTATGTTGTATAATGGACTAAAATTATTTAGATCAGTTATTATATTTAAGCGATTATCATCTCTCTCTCTCTTAATGAAGAACATTTCTGCCACAAGACTTTTAAACTCTTATATTGGTGTAAAACCAATATATGTTCCCAGTTAAACTGATGAATTAATTATCTATTCAGACGCATAACATCGCACTTTATCATTTACCATCTATTAATAAGTATTGCTTTTTTATTTATAAATTCTAAGCGAAGACGTCTGAAATTTTGCAACTTTCACAAAAACGTTCAACTGTTCGGCAATCACCCATAAGCACGTGTTTGCCGAAACTAGTCAGTTTTCGAGAAAAATGGAAGAACTCAGTTTTTACGTCTTACTTCAACTCTTGTTTTCAACCCGAGGACATTGGAGCACACCTTCGAAATTCACATGCTTCATACCAAATATTCATTACCTTAAAGGAAAGCTTTAAAAAAAGTTTGGTAACCGGAGTAAAACAGGATAAACATAATAATCCGCTCTTTGACATCCCTACGTATATACATGAATTTGTGAAATTAAAGTCGGCCAAGTAATTTGCAGAACAATATTTATAATACAATATATTAATTTTTTATAGCAGTTGTTGTCCGGAAAATTAAATGTCATGGGTCGGTACCCAGCGGAGTGGAAGGGTTCCTTCATTTTTAATTTTAGTTAGATAATTTTAAATTAGAGACGTGGAAATGTCATAATTTCAGTTTGATGCTTCATAAGTTGGAGAATCATAAGCGAGAAGCATTTGAAATTGAAAACAGAAAAAGAGTCAATTTGCATTCTGATATTTTTGTTTCAAATAAATTGTAAAGATTAATCAACATCACAAAAAACTATGATTTTTTCATAAATCAGAGTACTAGACATGTATAGTAAATTTACTATACGTATATGCGAACATTGCTTTCATCACATTTATAGTAAACTCTCTATAGAAATTTCTAATTGCATCAAAATTTACAGACATACTCCCTGAAGTAGAAACAAAAGCTAACAGGCATTACAGAAACCCTTATGAAAAGATATAACATATAAAGTTAGACCGAATCTCAAAAATATACATGTATAATATTTGTCACCAATTAGAGATTGAATGCTTTGAGTGTTTACAGCTTTTCTGCGCAATGTTTGAAAATTGTGAAAAAAATCATGCTAGTTTAGTGGATCATAGGCTACTGAAATTTTATGGATTTGACATTTTGCTCTGATTTATAACTAAAAAAAAAAGATCTCAGAGTCGTGTCAACGTTTTTACAATTCGAATGCCCCCTTCAGCATTTGTAGGTTTGGAAAGTGCGCGCATATACCCGCAGGTCCAAAATTCTTCGATTTCTCATTATATTCAGGCGTCGGACAGACAAAATATAAGGAGAAACGATTTACTCCTAAAATTGTGTTCTAGTAACACATTCAAATATCGCAAATTTTGAATTTGCTGAAAAAACGTCCCCTCCGTCATCGTACTTTACTCCAAGACTTTTTAAAGCACACTTTTCTATGCTCACGGAAATTAAAGAGTGAGCTGGACCGAAAGAGTTTTCCATGGATTAGATCAATATTGCAGTACGCTTAAAAGTTATATTGAATTAATTGCTAAAATTACCCCTCCAACATTTGCAAATGTGAAAATTGCGCGCAGCAAGATAAGATCAAATTTTGTAAACACTTTACTGTATTTCGGCGTCAGAAAAACGTCCCCGCAATGAAAATGATGTGCTTCAAAGATCGTATGTATTTAGTAAAGAAAACATCACAATATGTATAGGAAGGCTTTTCTTCAATAGTTACTTGTCAAATAAAAAATTTTGATATAAAAAGATCACATTTCATTGAAGAAAATAACTTTTGTCTAGAACTTTTTTTCACAAAGGTAGAATATTTTGAAATATTAAAAAAAGAATAGATGATTAATCGGAAAATATCGCTCGTTTCGATCAAATTACTCGTCAGTAAATAAATTTCAGAATGAAAAGGTTATTATTTTTTACTCATAGATTCAGTAAAATTCACCATATATTATGCATTCAATTAAATTTATGGAAATATTAATTTCCATATTTAGAATGCAGGGATGAAGTTTGAAATGTTTGCCTCAAGATTTGTTTTGGAACTTTTTTTTTGTTGAAAAAATGACACTTCTGTGGAAATGCCCATATATAAGCCGGGAATGCAGCTTTGACGCCTACAAACAGTAAATACACGGTTCACGAGGAGTTTTTCTATTGAACATAATTTAAGATGCACATAAAAATCCGCGAGTTCTCGAGAACTTTGTTGATTTACAACAAAGAGTCACTTGACGTATAGCATCACGACACACAATCCGTGTTAAAATATTTCGTCTTGTTCTTCGTCTTAATAACAGGTAAACAATACCTTTTCAAGACTTATTGAAGACGTTTTAAAAGTCTGGTTTATGAGACGGAGGCAGACTTTATTTATATCCTAAACCAGGAAAAAGGATTCCAACGCCTACCTGCGCTCGCGAAAAGGGTCATCCTTACCGTCATGAAAGCAACTCCTCATTTATGTTCAAATGATTTTGTAAATTTATTATACGATATGCATATTAAATACATATATCCATTTCATTCCATTTATTGAAACTATTATAGTTGTTTCGTGACAATTCCGTAAATGTGGTCAATTTTTCCGTATTACTTATGGTTTGAGAGATCCTTATAGAAAACTACAATATTAGTCTTTTTGAAGCAAATTTTAGATAGCTTCCCGTGTAAAAATATTTCGTTTCGGATTTGTCTTTAAGACGTCCTACTTTATCTTCAAAGCCTAGCTCCGTCTCATAAGACAGACTTCATAGGCATAAAATTTTGTCGTACGTTTATGATTATAGCTCTCAGTGGCAAGACCAACGGAACTTGTCTCAACACATGAAGATTTCTGTTATGTTTTGGATAAGGCACAACGAAAAAGGGATCAGATAATCTGGAATTAAATTTGAAAATGAATATCTGATTTCATTTTTGAAGTAGCTACTTAAAAGTAAAAAAATGAGAATCTGTGGGCCTTAACGACTATAGATTTCTAAAATCTGCTTCGAAAAGATTAATATTGTAGTCTTCTATAGGGGTCCCCTAAAAAGTGAGAAATACAGAAAAAGGGAAAACATTTTCGGAATTTGCGACACGCAAGTGTAATAGTAACAACAAATAGCATAACATAGGTATCACATTGTATAATAAATTGACATCATTGTTTAAACAAAAATAAGCATTAGCTTTTATGACGGTCAGGATGACCCTTCTTGCCAGAGCAGGTAGGCATTGAAATCCTTTGTCCTGGTTCAAGACATAAATAAAGTCTGGCTTCGTCTCATAAGCCAGACTTCCAAAATGTCTTCAACAAGTCTTGAAAATATCTTGACTGCCTGTCATCAAGATGAAACACAAGAAGAAATATTTTTACACGGGTATAGTCGTCAAGACCAACAGATTCTGATTTTTTTCACTTTCAAATAGCTATTTTAAGAATTTAACCAAAAATTCATTTTCAAATTCAAGTCCAGATTATTTGATCCCTTTTTCATTGGCCTTGAGCCAATAAGACATAACAGAAATCTCATGTGTTGAGTCAAGTTCCGTTGGTCTTGCCACTGAGAGCCATAACCATAAACAGAGTAAAAACAAATACTTAGAGTTATATTCGACTTAACTTCAGATTTTACTTGAATAAAGAAAGCAAGTAGATTTAAGTATACAAACTATCTTGGAGAAAGCATCAACTTATCTTTAAGGTTCTCGTTACCTAAAATTAAGAAGAACGCCCTACTGAATTTCAGATTGGTTCTGCCTCAAACGCGCTGGTACAATATGAGCATAACGCCACATTGCGGTCTCGGTATTCTGCTCCATTTCTATACTCTAGTCCGTAGACATGATGCTGCTTGTCAAGTGATGCTTTGTCGTAAATTTCCAAAATTCTCGAAGGGTCACGAATTTATGAGTATATCTTGAATTATATTCAGTTGAAACAATCCTTGTGAACTGTGAATTTATCGTTTGTAGACGTAAAAGCTGCATTTTATGCTCATATGTTTACAGTAAAGTTACATTTTCAAAAAAGGCTCGTTGTTCGTTGTTAAGTTGTCATCGAGAAGGATGATTGTATAGTGATGTTTACGCATATAGAAGTAAGAGTTTAGGCTTTTGGTGAAGACAAAGTGTTTTATTTTGGTACTCACAGACAATCCATAAGGATTTCGTAAGGATTATTTTTATATTCATGTGATTTCAAGCTAGGAATCACGGGTCCGGGGGTGAGGGCATCCGTGCTTTCAGTATAAATATGCGTATTTCTTTCAGCGAGGAGAGACCCTTCTTTAAGATCATCTTCAACCTTACACTAAATTTTCAGTATAAATATCGTCCTAATTTCGGGTCTTTACCACTTGAGATCCCGTCCTCATACATGCTTACTTCAATGTTTAAATGTCATTCCTAATTTCAGATTTCATATGCTTTTTTTTGTTACACCTTCAAATAAGTTAAATTTTCCACTTAAACTAAGTATTTTTTTCCTGTGAACATAACACAAAATTTGATGTTTATGAAGTCTGGCTTATGAGACGGAGTTAGACTTCAACGTCTTGAAGACAAAGTGGGACGTTTCAAAGGCAAATCCAAGACGAAATATTTTTACACGGGAGACTAGGGTATATAATCGGAGCAAAAAAAGTCAGCAAAATGGCGTCATGCGCATATCTCCGCGCGTCTAAGTCAAAGCCAACCTGACATTCAGTAAGGTTTTCTTCTCAATTTGAGATAACGAAAGCCTTGCATGTTATTCCAGATTGTCTTTAACTTGATTTGAGAATTTTATATTGAAAGTAAGAAGCATAGTACATTTTATTTCAAGTCGCCAAATGCTTATTTCTTCTTTAAGATAAGTTAGTGCCTTATTTAAGATAGTTTGTATACTTAAATTTAGTTGTTATCTTAATTCAAGTCAAATCTCAAATTGAGTTGTAAATAATTTTGAATTGAATCCATAAATATTGTACCCTTTTATTTCAAATTGGAATTGGTGAATTTAAAACGAAAGCATCCAAATTACAACCTGAAAAAAACAAATTAAGAAATTCGGAGAGTTTGTACAGATTTCAATTGAAGCACAAAAAACTGCCTGGTTTAAAATTTCGATTGCTTAAACTTGTTTAAAATTTAATAATGTAATATTAAAAATTTAGAAATGAGATAATTTCATTCGTTCAATCTTGTGCAATTTCGAGCTGAAGGTCTTAATAATTGAACAATATTCCATGCTTTTTTTCAGAATGTCGAATTTTTGTTGCCTAAATGTAAAATTGTTCATTCTTGTGATGTTTCAGTTTTGAATGAATGTTTGGCGTAGAAATAAGTTAAAAATATTTGACGTCATGTAAACACTGATAGCAATATCACTCATTTGGTTAAAGTCGAACTTTAGTTTGCATATTACACGTAATTTGTTTCAAACAATGCTACAGTAATTTTATTGATGTAATTCATTACACATAGAATTACAGTTCGTGTGGATTTTGCTGTCGCTATTCAGTGAAACAAAAGAGAGGCTTTGTAGAGGTGTTCCGGAAGGGAAGAAGCTCGTGTTACCGTCATACAGCAGTCGACTTCATAAGTCTGTCCTACTAGTTGAAAACCTCCTTAAATCAATTTCAGTTTGAATGGAGATATTCAAAAAGAACTGTTTTCGTCAAGCCGCGGCAGTGTATGCAGAATTTTCGAAAGACTTACATCATTTTTGAGC
Source organism: Melikaiella ostensackeni (assembly GCA_032362435.1). Taxonomy (NCBI): domain Eukaryota; kingdom Metazoa; phylum Arthropoda; class Insecta; order Hymenoptera; family Cynipidae; genus Melikaiella; species Melikaiella ostensackeni. Next base: position 6,699 of record JAUMHM010035382.1, read on the forward strand.
AATTCAATCATTCCTGTACTCATTGGTAAAAAATTATTTTGAAATTTTTATAATTTTTAATAAAATTATTTAAAAATTGTGTCACCTACAAAGTACGCACATTGCACTGGTCACAAACGGCGTATAAATTATACATTTCTTTTCACGCTGCACATCTCCGTTGCGGCAGGCATCACAGCAACGTGACAAACCTCCTTATAAAGATAAGATGAATCCTGTTTTACCGACCGATCATAGTTGATACATCTTTTCGAGCGTCAGCATACCGAGTAAAAAATCTTTGCATATCCGGCCTTTTCCTCGCCTCACCGATATACGTTTCATTGCTCGATATGCTTATACGAGTTGCAAATTCTCATTATCAGTTGTCAAAATATAATAAGAAGTATTCTCACAAACAAATTAAGTAAACAATAGCAAAATCTTGTCACTTTCGAGCAGAATCTTTGGTTTTTTCACGCGAGTCTGCCTGTAAATGCGTTAGCGGAGGGGCACAACTACGGGAAAATGAAGAGTATCAACAATTTTCATCTTTCATAAGCTGGATAAATAAAAGCAAAATTTTGGCATTTTCGCACATAATCTTCGTTTTTTTAACGCGAGTGTGCCTCTAAATGCGTTAACGGAGAAGCTTAACTACAGAAAATTGTTAATAAATAATAACTGATATTGTTATAAACAAATTTTATACAAAAAAGCACATTTTTATTTCAAAATTTGAATCCCTTACTTTTATAAACAATTATAGTGAACAAAAACCCATTTTTAATATGGTATTAATATTTCAAGGTAAAGAAGTATATTTTTTTCAACTTCTTCACTTTGAAATGTCTCTACAAAGTAGGATCTCTACGAATATTTGATTTAAATTGAACTTTTCTATTTGCATAAAAAAGTTCATTAAGCAAAAACCGTTTTTCGAAGTGTTGTGAAAAAAAATAAGTATAAGCGTACGAGCAGTTGTGCTATCTCATATATGTATTTTTCAAAGTCGTCTGAATAACTTGTTTCGCCAGTAGCTAATCTTTGTAAGATATAAGCAAACTTTTCAATCAGTTGCTTATTAACGCAGTTAATCTCAGATGCTTGGTCAGGATCTGTAAAAAATCTTCTCGCAGTATTCTCATCATTTGAATTACCTGGGCCTTGTTTTGGCATATCCACTATCAAGACAGTTTTCATCCTAAAAGCTTGATTTATCCGCTTTTCAGCATTTTGCAGCACTTTCTTGTGTTCAAGCGTTTTTGCTGACCATGTACGAAGATTGAGGCTATAAGCTATGTGAAGTGCGCAGTCCAAAAAGCGAATCCATACGTGCAAAGTTGAAAGTCCAAATTGTAAGTTGCTTGCATTTTCTTGTTTCTCTTTCACTCTATGCAAATCGTTCATCAATTTGAGCTTAGCTCCACATACGTAACAAGCTGCTGCAAATGGCGTTTCGGTGAGAGCCTGGCAAAATTCACCATCCACCATTATCAATTGCATGTCAGCTTTCATTATGAAAATGCTTATATCTGTTACGACTCTTGTTGGCTTTAGTTCTCCAATTTCTTTCTTGATGGATCAAACCACTGAAACAGTTTGTACTTTCGTTTCTGGCGAACAATCTTATTGCATTAGCCTGCAATGGGTTGTTGATGAAGGGTGTGAATTTTGCCAGATTAATGTATTCTCAGTGTCCTCTACACATAATTTTAGTGGCACCATCAATATAGTGAGTGAATGGACTCATCCGATATGCTTGGACTATCGAATTTTTGTATAAGCGGGTCAAATCCTGAGGTGCCGTCACATCCACACTTTAATCGTATTATCATAGAACAAGCCCGTTTTCTTGACAGTCCCGGAAGATTAATACTGGGGTCTTTAAGTGACCGCGTTACGGTGTGGACTTTTAGGAATTGAGTGGTAATTTCAACACCTCTTTCCGTTACTGCCATCGATTCAGGGTTTTTGATGACGCAAACAGGCCGATGTACCCGAATTCGCTAAGATATGCCCTTTTGAATGCATATCCTCTGTATGCCCTTTCAAAAGATATCAGCGTTTCTTCATTTTGATTGAATCCGAATAAACCTGTACTGAAATTTCGTCAACTTTGCTCCCTCGATTAAAGCTAAAGCTTCAATTGCAGTGAATGGTATTAGAGTTATCACTATCTCCTTTCATCTTATTATCAATATCCAAGAGTTCGCTTACAGCATTTGCTATATTCTTTCTGCCACTAGTTCGTAGTTTTGTCGTAATGCCTCCCAAATTTCTACATACAAATAAGAATCCTCAGTTTCCAATAGTTGCCTTCTTTACGTTGGAATGGAACTTTCTTCAAAATCGCCGGAATCGGGTCTTTCACGATCTTCTTTATATTGTGAGAATTCTGCTGAAAACAAAAAAAAATAAATAAAATAACAATTCAAGATTCCATGGGGGACACCGAAATCGAAAAAACATCCAGTTGCTCCATGCGTTGGCTTATGAAACAGAAGAAGTAGGACTCTCTTGTGAGTACATTGATCCTTAGCCATTTGTCGGCAGTCGCTAAAAGATTGTGGATTTTCATTTGTTTCTTCGTTCTTTTTTATATTTCATGAAGTTGCATGTACACATAATACAAAAAATGTCTGATTGCTTATAACCATGGTGATTGCTATTACTTGACAATGTTCTGTAGTTAAGCCTCTGCATTAACGCACTTAGAGGCAGACTCGTATGAAAAAACCAAAGATTCTGCGTGAAAATGCCAAAATTTTGCTTTTGTTTATCCAGTGTGCTGATAAAAAATGACAATTGTTAATACTTATTATTTTCCTGTAGCTAGGCCTCTACGCTAGTGCATTTAGAGGCGGACTTGCATGACAAAAACCAAAGATTCTGCGCGAAAATGACAAAATGAAACTAAAAAATGGGTGAAATTTGCAGAAAAATGAGTATCTATTATTTGTTCATAATAATTGTTTATAACATTAATAATTTCATATATTTCATACATGTTTCATATTCAAAGTTGCGCTAGAGATAAAATACAGCAATTGTAGTCCAAAAAAATGTTTTTCGTTCATGACTCCACTCCGTTTTTTATTTGTTGATTAAATTCGTTTACACTAGGTTGATTATTATGCAAATCATTCGTATCCTGGGAGTAGTCCTGCATGGATTTGAGACATTTAGTTATATTTGACAATCGTTCATGAAGAGAAAAAGAAACTGCGAAGTTACTCTTTTTACCACACTTTGCGTTGAATGAATGAACAGAAACGTAGCCAAATTTAAATATTGCGTATCACAGATTTCTTAAAAATTCATTTAACTGTTATTTGAAAAAATTGTAAGTCGGCTGAAATCTGAATGCTGTAGACTTTTTTCAACAGTAAATTCCTGATTTCGATTACTGTGCGCTCGAGGAAATCAGTTCTGAGATTAAGAAAGGTAGTGAGCGGTTCAGTCGCCTGTCATTCGATCATGTACTTAATAAGTCTACGCATCATTTATGCTCGTGTGAGCTAATTTGTATTGACGCCGCGTTCCTCGTACTTCAAGAGGCTCGTCGAGGTATGTTATTGTATTATTTCTGAAATAGATGAATAATCTATCGGTGGATCGACCCGAAGCTGCACAAAAATGCATCCATATAGTCGATCCGCTTCACGAAAGTGGATTGTCATTTTTGATTGTTTGACAAGAATAATAGAAACTTGCTAAGATGGTTTGGTCGTGTTGAGAGAATGAATGAAGGACGTTTAATAAAGCAAGTGTATTCAGGTGAAGTGAATGGTAACATACCTAGACGCCGTAGACCGAGGAAAGAATGGTTAGATTTTGTGAATGAGACTCTGAAGCGAAGAGATTCGAAGAGTCGTAGAAACACAAAAGCTTGCGTGAAAAGATGTATGGATGTATAGAGAACAAAAGAGATATGCGAGGATAGGATCGAGTGAAGGAAAACCATTGATAAGAAATGTGTGTCGAAGAGTGACGTCTGAAACGAAAGATTTTGGATACTCATGGGCCCTCGTTGAGAGCTTTTCTTGTTGGATGTGGTTAGGGCAAAGAGTATGGATCTTTCTATATGTTTATTAGTTAGTTTGAGTATTTGTGTATGAATCTTAATGTATGATGACTCTGTGAAGCTCTTCACCTGGATTGATTGCTAGAGAGATTGATCAGCGACTCGTGTCGGAGCGGTGCTGCGACACGAGTGTGTCGTTTAAATCAAGAGCACGCGAGTTCTAGATTGATCTGAAATTCATCCCTTCTACAACACATCCCTTACTTACCCTTATCACATAAAATCAATTTCCGGTAGTATAAAGAGTGTACAACCAAGCGAGCTACGCTTACCTTGAAAGGGATTTGGCTTAATGGTATAACAATAATTATAATAAACACTTGTGAATGTCTAATCCATGGATCTCAACTAGGTGAACGCCATCGTTTGTTTAGCGCATCAATTCAGATGCGTGAAGCTGGATATTACTACATAGTCCTATTAACATGAGGAACATGCAATAATTTTCTGCTTATTTATGCCGCAAAAAAAAATTATGTGCCCTGTAATTATTTTTTTTTTAAAACGTGTAGTAATGCCAGCTTCACGTGAAGCTGGTACTGTCACGCCAAGCAATCGAAAACTATTAATCACATCAAATGAGCGGAAGACATTGGGAAACTTGCCCAAAGGAGATGAGACGAAGCGTTCGAAAGTCGCCAAGCCGCGCCTCTTTCGTTCAGCAGTTGCGTGCCGGAACGCTTCCGTCGCGATTTTCGTCTAAAATTTCCTAATCAAAAATCCAGTAAAAATTCAATAAATTCCAAACCAATGAACTCAAATCTAAGGTTGAGGTAAGGTCAGCTCTTTGCCAGTTGTGAAGCTTGGAATTCTCGCGAATTCCCCGTGCTCTTAGTTTTGATTAGTTTTGAGAATTACGATTGTGAGTAGTATTTTATTCAATATGTGGGGCCTCTCAAGTCTCCAAGGCTATTCACCTCCAGGGGCGTACTGCTAAACCTTAAGGGACGCGGGGGTTTTATGTGAAACGCATTGGGTTGGGGCGCACTAATTCAAAGCGGCACTTTCGTTGAAGGGCGTACTAGTTAGAGGCGCATCGGGCGATCGCCCGGTGGCCCGGCGGGCCAGTACGGGCCTGCTCACCTCACGATTTTAATTGTGATTATGATGATCGCTCAGTGGAAAAATCAGTTCTGTTTTTTCCCAATCATTTTGCTTCCGCCGTAAATTGATCCAGAGTGTAAATCGTCGCCAAACAATCGCTGCAATTACCGACGCCATGTTGGCCTCGTGTCTCACACTATCGCTTCAATTCCGCATAAGATCTCGATGCAACGTGTAGTTTTCGTGCTACTTAAATTCTCTTTATTCTTTTTCTTTATTTGAAGCCCAGAAGCTTCAAGTTCTTGTTAATTATTCGACTCAAGTCGAAATTCGATCTCGTTATTCGTCCTTGTAGTAGCGGCTGGACGATTGAGTCCAGCTTGGGTTACCTATTATTCATGTAAACTATTCCAATTTAAATTGTAATTTTTTGGAATATAATTAAGGCGATGAAATGGCGTCAAGCTAAATTTATGTCGCAGCAGGACTGAGCAGTCTAGAGCAAACATTTCGCTTACGTTCGACTAAAGTTTTGAGCTCAAGTGATATACTTTGTATCACTTTTTTCGTATAACTATAGATTTAGTTGCCTAGTAAATGTCACGAAGGCTACTCAACTGCAACAGGTGAAACGATCAGTCAATGTGAATGAAGTTTTTAGATTTTTGAAATAATTTTCAATTGTAGAGTCAAATATTTTTGCACATAATAGCATATTGTGCGCTTTGGGACAAAAGCAGCTTCTGTCTCCGATTGACGAAATAACATTATGTAAACATTGCACGCCAAAGCCTGTCACTGCCTGTCACTTTAAAAGTAAATAGAGGCTTCTCCGAAACTGTACAGAATGGCGCCACTGAAGGCACCGTTTTAAATGCGCTAAAATCACTTTTGCCCCTGCATCATCGGGGTAAATTTTACCCTGCCAGTTTAGCTTCGAGCGTGTTAAGTGAAGCAAAAGCTACCGACTTTATCATCTAGCCATACCCAATCTTTGAGATCGCGTGACTGCATGAGATTTTCTGTACCCTTAGATACGAAGGAGGCTCAGTAAACGAGAACGAGAGGATAGATATAGGAAACAAGAAGAAGACGTCAGATTCTGAGTCTTACGTCAGGATGCATAAAAAGTTGTAGTTCTAGTGTCTATATGAGTATCCAATAGCAGGCAACTCACAAGATGCTGCCCAAAATTAATAGAAAGCTCCTAGTGCGTCTACATAAAAACATCGACACGAGCAGCTCCTCCTACATCCGCTAGTCAACTAACAGCAGATCATGCGACTCACGACCTTCTGTGAGAAATGCATTAAGTGTGAGCACCCTAACAAAAAAAATTTGCCCGGCTTCGGCGAACCGATTCTCTGCGCGCTCAGCGCGTAAATCGGTTTGCCAGCATTATTGAGCGGACCTAGAACGCAAAAATTTTTTAACCTCGCGCTTTGTGTTCGGATACTATATATTTTTTGCGTAAAATTGGAATTGGCGATTTTTGCATAGCATTTTTTTTGAATAAATGAAAAACGACGAGTTCTGTCGAAGAATGATAAAAGATATTTTATAGGGCTTTTCTACTTATTTCGCATCGTTGAGCGTTAGATGTGAATTTCGGATTCTAGCATACCATTTTCGATGGATGAAACTAGAATCGCTGTTAAGGAAGGCTGGTCATAGCGAACTCGCTCTCGCTTTTAGGACCCAAGAAAAGTATGCCACAGTCTGATTTTTGGTACTAGACTTCCAATTGGAAACTAGTCCCGAAAAATAATACAGTACAAATACAATATCAATAAAAATTATTAATGATTATTTGAAAGGGGTCAAATTGTTCAATTATTTTTTTATGTTAAATTGTTTCGATTACTTAGTCTAATAATTTTTGGAGACACAAGAAAAATACTTGACTAAGTATTCGACACAATTTAACATCAAAAAGCTTACTATTTTGGGTTGGGTTTATGGGTTTAAATCCCAGTTTAAAATTTCTTTACTGTTATAGCCTCTGGCTTAGGTTTTTCTATTTTCAAAGGTTAATTCCTGCCTCCTTAACCAGGTGAAGGAGTATAACTCCTGCGTGCTTATAAGAAAGAATTCCCTTTTTCAAATATTCGAACCAAGCTATGATATTTCTTGGACCAGTGGACAGAGTGTAATTCTGCTCTGCTCATCAATATCGCTAGTTTTGGCTAGTGAGGACTTGAAGCACATAAACCAGTATTTAAGGTCTATAACAGAATTTATACTCATCCAATTTGCTCGGAAATAGATTTTCAGAGTGATTTTATTTTCAGGAAATAGGTGCAATCAAAGCTCGCAATTTTAATGCAATCAGAAGAATAAATTTTCAAAATAAATTTAATTTCAAATAATCGAAGCAAATAAAGCTCACAATTGTTCTTCAATCAGCAAATCTCGCTTAATTCAATCCAAAGATGAAAATTCGCATTCGGAATCGTAGGAGAGTCAGAAGGCTTGCTTTCAGACCACAAAAGCGTGTGCGTTGGAAGAACATTTTTCTAGATCAGGTTGGGAACTGCAACTTCCGCCTGCTCTTAAAATAACTCCCAGAAAGAACTAGTAGAGGAGAGAAAATCTCTAGTCTCCTAGTGCCCCTTTTGTCGCTTCGAGAGGATGTATGTGACCAGGGGACAGAGTACAACTCTGCTATGCTCACAAAATACTTCTCGAGTCGCGCTTGTCTTTTGACCACAAGCCCCCAACTGACTGATTTTTGATGCGCAAGTGACTTTTATGGTCTCGCGTTCGCGTTTCGCCCCACTAGCGAGCTACTTGCTTCTAGTGGGAGTCACTTGCGCTTGCGTTTTGCGTAATCCCCTTAGCGTAAAGCAACATTTGAAACCTATTTCTTTACAGCTGAGGGTATTGCCTATATGAAGGCTTTTCAATGAAACGCATACGTTGCAATATATATATATATTGTTGCTACACTGATAATAGTAACTGTTCCGTTAGCCGCTTTTCTCTAGAAAAATTTTGGTGGTTTCGTATTACCTACAAAAAAAAAGTTAAACCCTCTAGACTCCTTGTAAGTTGCCAGTTCTCTCCACGGTTTCAGATCAAACGGTTCTATTTCGGATAAGTTACTTTATTTGAATAATTTGAAACTGTGTCGGTTTTATGTATTTATAAAGTGTTATAATGATTGGTACAATTTTACAGTGACGTTGTGTTGTGTTGCATTTATGGTGCTACTGTACTGACAGAGAGAGGTGGATAAATGAAGAAGGAGTAAGATAAGATAAGTTCCGATTCCTATCCGCAATCGGAACCTGTAACTTAATTATTTAATTTTTTAATTTACTTATTATTGAAATTGATCAATTGTTGACAATTGTTAATTATTATTATTGTTTATTGTTGAAATTGTTTCATTATTATTATGTTGTGTATGATGTGTTATTATGTTATGTTGTGTTGCATTTGTGGTCCTACTGTACTGACAGAGAGAGGTGAATGGAAAAAGAAGGAGAAAGATAAAATAAGTTCCGATTCCTTTCCGCAATCGGAGCCTGTAACTTAATTATTTAAATTTTTAATTCACTTATTATTAAAATTGATCAATTTTTGGCAATTTTTTATTATTTTTAATAGCAATTGTTAATTATCACTATTGTTTATTGTTGAAATTGTTTCATTATTATTATTTATAAAAGAAAATTATTTCATTTAATTAATTTCGGTCCCTATCTGTGACCAAAATGTCTAATATAATTACAAAAATCACAGAATGATTAAAATTCAATTCAAGTGTCAACTTAATTATATTATTTTTTATTTTACTTATCATTAAGATTGCCCAATTGTTAACAATTCTTAATTATTTTTAATAACAATTGTTGAATATTATTATTTTTTATTGTTGAAATTGATTTATTATTATTAATTATAAAATAAATTTATGTCATTTGATTAATTTCGGTACCTGTCCATGACCGAAATGTCTAATATAATCATAAAAGTTATTAATTGATTAAAAATTAATTCAACTGTCTAAGGCAAGGGCTGATTCTCATTACCTCACTGATGAGTCCGGTG
>JAUMHM010035402.1:0-15864 GCA_032362435.1 Melikaiella ostensackeni
TGTTATTGATTATATATATGTATATGAATTGTTCAAGTTTATAAACATTATAATAATTAAATAAAAAATATTTAGCCTCAATGACAAAAATATGTAGAGAAAATAATTTTTTTTAATGACTGATCAGAATTACAAAAAATATGATTCTTTTGTTTAATATATATATATTATAATAATTATAATATACATAATATTAAATTATATAACAACTCTTAGAATTTTTTTAGGGAATGTACGTCAGGTACATCAGGTTTTAATTTTTGAGGTGGGTTGATTTTTGATTTAGGGGTTTTGTTAATATTTTCGGAGTACTTCTCTTCTTTGGCGATTTTCTCTTTTTTTTTGGTTACTTGATAAATATTTTGGACAGTTCGGGAATTGTTGAGAAACAGCTTCTTTCCTTAATTCTTGAATTATATAATTAACCTGAATGTTACATTTGTATAACAAAAAAAAAATTAAATTTATATAAGAAGTGAATGAATGACAATCTCTTTAATGAAATACGTACCGTACTCATGACAGTTCCGTCGCGCCCTCTAACCAGCGACTTCCAAATGATGTCCAATTCTAAAAACCTAAAGCCCTATGAATCCTATGAATTTTCCTGAATTTGAATTCCCATGAAAATTGAATTCTTATGAATCCCTATCCCTATACTGAATCCCTATATTTTAAAATGATATCGTCCCGTGATATGGCTTTTTGTCATAGCTTAATTATTTCCGGATTTTGCGGTTCGAGAAAAAAATGAAATTTGTTTTCGTTGCTGTCATAACCTGACTTGCAACCGGGAGCTACGCATTTAACCCCCATGCTTCCCGCACTCATTAAAATTTAAAAAATTGTTGCAAAAATTAAAATTTTCACTGGGCTACACACTTTCGATAATTATTTTTGGAAATTTTAACGAAAAGAGTTACTTTTCAATTATTTCTTGAATTTTTCCAATGCATTGCAATGCAATAGCCAGCCTCCCTGATCGGAGCGCCATCTGTTGGATTAGTTCCACTGCCATTTCCCCTCCGGATCATAAGAGAACATGAAAAGTGGGGCCGTTGCAGGAGGCTGCATGTAACAGAAGCGACTCACCGACGCGCTACGTTCGCATTTATTGCTTCCAGATGAAAAAGTGGTGGGGGCTGAAAAACTCCATGTCTGGGGACACTGATGTGGGCTCCCTGAGCTATGGGGACGCCGATTTGTCAAGCTCGGCGCAGAGGGCGGCACCGAGAGTGGAGACATGTCTTGTGCACCAGCACAAGGTATTATCCGCACTTTCCATAGTGTTTGTCATTCGAAAAGCGACGTGCTCCTTCATTTTCACACCCAAATGTCACACATCTACCTGGAATTTCAGAAATAGTGCTGTAAACTGAAAACACTTTGACTGCGATATCAGGGACTATTATAATGCGAATAGCAGACGACACCGCTGTTATAACCACCGTCTGGTGTGTCTCCACACTCACTAGCGCTCCTGGCGGCCGCAAGTGTTAGTCGTCATCCCTATTGCGCTTGCATTAGGGCAGCACGCTGATTGGTCGCAGATGGCGCGCCATTCAAAATGGATATTAACAAAAATTCTTGTAATTAAAATAAATAATTACTATAAATTACCCAATAATGTATATAAATTATATTTCTTGGAAATCTTTGTATGAAATATTGTCAATTTTGCGTAAAAATTAATTTAACATTCTTTAATTTCAAAAAATTTAGGCGAAACTGAACCTATGATTTAACCTAGGTCTAAGTATAGGTCAAAACCTAGGACAGACCTGGTTTTTCATTCCGGCAGCTTGGACAAAGTTCCAAGAAAAGACCAGGTTTTTTCGGGAAGTGTGCTGTGTGGGAAAGGGTATCTGAAAATCCTCGATGACTAATAATTACTCGCAGTGTGATAGATTATTGTTAAATTTAATGATCTTCCACGATTAGATTAAGGCTATTCATAAATTACCTAAAGTCTTTTAAAGTTGCGTGTGAGTAAAAAATGGTATGCACCGATAACTGAACCAGAGAATATTTCAGTACCATGAATAAAGTTTTTGTGCTACAAAAACACAAAGTGAGAAAATTAATCGTGTGATGCAGTTTAAATATTTGAACATTATATAACATGAAGTTTCAATTTACTTTGAACTCAAAAAAGAAGATATTGAAATCGAGATTGAGAATGTTTTTCTGTGTTTTGAAGATTCATGAAGATGCATATCATAGCAATTTTCAAGTACAATTCGCAGTTATGGATTTAAGATGCGTCATGGATCTTAAAGTGTTACACAAAACATTTTTTCTTCGATGCACAATCCCAGTTCATAAGTACGTGATAAACTTGTTTTTGCATATCCGATGCTCTTTAAATCGCGAACGTTCCCACTTTATTGAATATTTAAACGACTTCGACCTGGACCATTATCAATAAAATCTTGACACTCTCATATATTTTATTCAGTGAAATATAAGTTACACTCGAATTCATGAGATATTGAAGTGCAATTTTAGCTTAGTATCTCTTTCAGTGCTTTAAGGCATAATTTAATGATTTTATTTCAAGAAAATATAAGCCACAATTGTTCATATATTCTCTCTTTTAGTCATTAATTAATTATGTAAATACACATTATGGAAAAAGTATCACCGATCAACAAAATGTTAACTATGCATCTGTGAAATGAAACAGATAATTTCCAAAATCCCTTTTTGCACTGAATGTGAATCTGACCTCCATTTGTTTCCGCCAGCTCTTTTTCAAAAGCTGTTTGCAACTTCATTTTTTATGGAAATTTTCTAATCATCGTTCAGAATGATATGGATCATGTTTCTAAAAACATTTGAGATATGACTTCCATGCCTTTTTTAACGCTAAATCCAATGAGCATGTCAATTTTCCGATGTTCCTAACGGTTTTCAAGATTATAAAAAAAAAATTAAGAAAAAACGCAAAGAATTAGGGTATTACGGAAACTGTGATGTCAAAAAAAATAATTCACCGTTTTCAACAAGCGATGCGTGATTTTCTTCGGTTTCAAATGCCGAAGAAAACTAAAACAAAAAAGTTTATTCTAGCATTCACCGTTCTTAAAATATAATGAAAATAAGAAGGGGGTAAAATGTAAAAAAAACATTTTTGCCTCTTGTTGAAAATGTATAAGACACTAACAGGAAGTCTAAAAATTTCGGGAAATTCGGCGTAAAGATTCTTTTTGGCATTAAAAAACTTTTCAGACCAGAAGCCAAAAATTGAAAATTTTTTTTAAGTGTGGCAAATTTTGTTTGATATGCTGTATTTTTTTAACTAACTATTATGTTTAAGTTTCCACTTTTGATTCTGATGAGAAGTTTCACACTATTTTGAAATCCACAGGAATTTTCGTCAAATTTTCAAAATTAAGAATATGAGAGCGATTTTCATGAAAATCAAAAATCCTCATTTTCTTCAAAAAATGCGCAAGGTAGGAAACATGTTTGCCCATCAAAGTTGTTCCCCTTCAAAAGATCTACAAAAAGTTCCTTCACCACTTTCCGATGATTCGCAAAAAACAATAATATTCAAAAATTTTGCAAAAATGAAATGAAGAAGATGAGGATAACTATGTCGAATGATATTATCATTAAAACATCGTGAAAAACTATACCTTACACGTATTTAAAGAGACAGAAACAAACATAGTAATTTTTTTTTAAATGCATATATGTGCATTTATTTCAAAACCGGTGGAAAATCTTGAAAAGTAGTAAACGAACTTTTTTTAGATCTTTTGAAGTGAAACAACTTTGCTGTGTAAACTTTTGTCGTATCTCTTTTCTTTTTAGTAAATAAGAATTTTCGATTTTCAGAAAAATCGCCGCCTTTTTTTAGTTTCAAACATCTCTCAAATTTTCGTGCGGATTTTGAAAAAGTGAGAAATCCCTCACAGGTATCAAAAAAAAAATGTTGAAAATCTTAATCAGTTGGTAAAATATAGCATTTACAAGAAAAAATTTGAAAAAGTTTACAGTAATGTCCTTTTTATCATTTAGTAAGGGTCAAACTTAAAATAATAATAAATAAACATGTATGAAATTTATTCTAATATTCGGCATAGTTCTTATCGTTATAAATCAATTTTATTAGTAAATGCATTTTTGTTATGAATGGGACAAAGGTTCATAGGGTAACGGAACCAATTACAAAAGGGGAACCATTTGTCGAGGAAACAGTTGATTTCTTCCAAACTCAAATTTAATAATGTTATTTTTTCAATAGAAGTCATTAAATAAGTCTCAATTAAGCTTCTTAATCATTTGAATTAAGTGTACGTAAAAAAATAGTAAAAATAGTAAAAGTAGAAAGAATTTTATGTTCGATCTCGGACAATACGATCCCCCTCGGTAATTGGTTCCTTTATCCTATTGGCAATATTTGAAAAAAGTGAATTTTCATGATTTTTAAATTTACTTCAAGATTTTGCAAATTTAATTCAATACTAAACAATTTTTCGACATGAAAGTGAGGAAACTTAAAAAAAAACATTTTTTAGCTGTAAAGGGAGGAAATTTAAAAAGTGAGACGTTTTGTGAATTGAAAGACGAAAATTTCATAAAACTGTTCAAGATATCGAAAATTCTTGCAATATATTTCGAGTTCATATTCCTACAGGCTTCTTATTGAAATCTGATGTAAATCGGTTTAATAGATTAAGCTGCAGGAGTGGTCACATGTTAAAAGTTCTATTTTTTTACAATAATTTAACAATAATGAATTTTTTGTCCAAATTTTTTGCTCAATATTTGACTTAGAAATCTATGGCACCAGATTCTCGATATGAATTTTAGGAAAATTCGGTGTGCTTAACAATTTAAAACTTTAATTATCATATTTTATGTTAAAAAATCTTTTTTTTCACCTGTGCTCACCACTAAATCCTAATCTATCTGACCGATTGGTACAAAATTTTAACGAAAGATCAGTAGATCCTATAATTAAAAACTTTTTGCAGGTAAATGGAATCCGGTAGTTTTCTCGGGACAGGATATTGTTGATTTTTTTTATTTTCACCTACATAACTGATGACTAAAAATTTATCATTTACATGTACAAAATCTGCCCGCTACGCGGGCACATTCTCATTTCACGCTGTGCATTCCGCGCTTCGCGCTCAGCATGTTATGTGCCTCGCTTGAGCTCGTGCTTGAGCTTAGTTTAAGTTTTATAAAATCGAAATGTTATATTATATTTTTATACTTAGATGAAAAATTGTAAGACAAAGCGAGAAAGAATTAAACAAAATGCACACAAATCGAATACATTCCAGAATAAATTTGCAGCATGTGAGAAACCATGAGAAAATTTTAATTTAATAAAAAATTGCTAGAAATATATGTTTCGAATTGGTAGCAAAAAAAGATTGGCAAGTTTGAGAACCGACATAAGTAACATACATTTTTTTTTATGAATATTTCAATTTTGTTAATGACAGTTTAGAAATGAAATATAGATATAAAAAATGGTTAAAGACAATTTTATAGGTCTTTTTGAGGCGATAAATTTTTCTTTTGTAGCTTTTACTGTATTTTGCGTTGTTTAACTATGAATCTAAATTTTTTATTTTCTTATGGCATTTTCCTCGTTCAAAACAAAAACTATTATCCCTGTTAAAAAAACGGTTGGAAGAAATTTTATAGAACTTTCAGAAACTGATAATTTTGATTTTTTGTCTATTTATCGCATCTAGCGTGGTTTCGTGAGGAAGTTAAATTTTAACTTTTCTCAGTTTTATTTTTCATGGCTGAAACCAAAAATATGGACAGCAGAACGCTGGCTAATGAACTCAAAATGTCGAGAATTGACGAAAACTGAATAGGTCCAAATTCACTTGAATCTAATACCTTCCATCATGGATGATGAGAATGTACAAAATTTTTAGGTGGCTGAAATAATTATATAAATGAGATAAAATAAAATTTTTAATTTGTTTATAGATTTACTCGTTACAGTTTCCCTAGGTTCACTAAATATTATAGTGCTACGCTCGCCAGATTTCGGTGAACCTAGACCACGGACTTGTATATAAGGAGCCATTGATCTTTTACCCTGAAATTTTCTGATTTTTTGTGTTCTAAAGTAGGAGTAAAATAAATCCGAAATCTTTAGAATTTATACTTCACATAAAAATAGCTAAGTGTTACATGTTCTTCACGTACAAATTTATAAATTTGTTTTCAATTTTAAATGAGAAGGGAAATTCATTTACTTAAGGCTATATTGGCCTTAAGGAATACATTCTCATCATAATATTCGCGCTTTGCTAAATAACTATCATAAAATGTCACCAAACTTGCTTGATAAAAATTACTTATTAAAAACTGTTAACGATTTCCTATTCGTATTTTTTCTTCATTTTTGATTTCTATATAGAATTCTTCTAATTCTTCCAACTCTTGCTAGTTGTGCTGATCGCCGTCTTATTTAAACATTATTCACAATTAAAAATTGTATAAGATTAAACGTGTCATGCATTATTAAATGTGATATAACCTTTCTCATTTTGAATGAAAGAAAACGATTGACAATACTTTTTTTTACAAGATCATATTAATCGTTAAATATAAAATTAATGAAATGAAATTTAATTAATGTCAGGAAAAACCAATCTACATATGTATAAAATAAATGATTTAAATATGTACTAACTTTATATACATTTCAGTTTAACTCAAGTGCGGCTGTTATTATTGAAGGAAAAAAAGGAAGATTGAAAAATAAGAATAAAAATCTTGATTAATTGAGCATAACTACCTTATTTGAAAAAAATACAAAAAAGTCTGCCCTGTTTGCGGGCACATTCTCATCGCGCGCTTCGCTTGCAAGTTTGAGCGCGCCCAGGGCGCGCGATTCGGTCGTCGCGCTTCGCGCTCGGTTTTATATGTTCTTCATGTACAAATTACTAAATTTCTTTTTGATTTCAAATAAGAAAGGAAATTTATTTACTTAAGGCTCAATCGGCCTTAAGGAATACATTCTCATCATGATATTCGCGCTCGATTTTCAGCGCTCACCGTATAATACATACAAGGAAATAGTTAAGAAGACGATTAAAAAAATCATCTTGATTTACGATTGGTCCTATAAAGAAATGTTTAACAGCAATTTCGTTTGATCTTTTAAAAGCATAAATTCTACTTCTTTGACTATTTTTTTCTTATCTCGCGTCGTTTGGCTCAAAAATGAAAATAAAAATATTCCAATACTATTTTTTATACTCAAAAAACAAACTATGCCTCCTACCAAAAAATGTTTAGCAGCAAGTCTACAGGTCTTCGTAAAAGCAACAACTTTGATACCTCAACTTTCTATTGTATTCCGCGTTATTTGGCTCAAAATTTAAATTTTCCATTTCTCAAGAAAATTCAAAAAGTTATTATGACAATCTTGTAAGGCTTTCAAAAAGAGACGTTTTTCTTTTCTTGACTTTTTTTCATATCGCGCATTGTTTAGCTTGAAATTTTCATTTTCGTTTCTTTTTTACATTCTCAGCAGAGAATCTATTAGATTTGTGTAAAATTTAACCCATCCCCCCCCCGTTTTTGTCGAATGTCATATTTGAGACCCCCTGAACCCGGAAAACATGTTTTTACGGATGTGTCTGTCTGTGTGTGTGTGGGTGTGTGTGTCTGTAGATTTTTAGTTTGTGAGCACGATAACTTTCAAAAGAATTGACCGATTGGATTAACCTTTAGTATACTCTTTTAGAGTCCTAAATTGAAGGCCAAGTTAGTTAGACAGCCATTTTGGACAAAAATTCAAAAAGCTGCAGCCTTTTTAAAAATTTTTGAGACTACTTTTTTTTTAAATTTACAAATTCCATGTACGGATATTTATAGTGTTCAGAAAATCGAACAATTTATCTTCATGACTTTTTTCGCTAAAAAAAAATTGTGAGAGTTATAGCATTTCCAAAGTTCAAAAAAAGAAACGAAAATAAGAATTTTAAGCCAAACAATGAAAGGTATGAAAAAAGTCAAGAGAAGAGAAACGTTTCTTTTTGAAAGCCCTACAAGATTGTCGTAACAACTTTTTAAACTTTCTTCAAAAATCGAAAATCCAAATTTTGAGCTAAATAACGCGGAATGCGAAACAAAGTTGAGATACCAAAATTGTTGCTTTAACAATGACCTGTAAACTTGCCTCTAAATATTTTCTGGTAGGAGGCATAGTTTGTATTTTTAGTATAGAAAATAGTATTAAAATATTTTTATTTCAATTTTGGAGCCAAACGATGCGAGGTAAGAAAAAAAATAGTCAAAAAAGTAGAATTTATGCTTTTAAAAGGTCAAACAAAATTGCTGTTAAACATTTCGTCATAGGACCAATCGTAAATCAAGATAATATTTTTAATCGTCTTTTTAACTATTTATTTGTGTATATTATACGATGAGCGCAGAAAATCGAGCGCAAAGCGCGAATGTTATGATGAGAATGTATTCCTTGAGGCCGATAGAGCCTTAAGTAAATAAATTTCCTTTCTCATTTAAAATCACAATTTTTTTTTTATCAGAAAAAGTCATAAGGATAAATTGTTCGACTTTCTGAGTACTACGAATATCCGTACATAGAATTTGTAAATTGAAAAAAATTGATCTCAAAAATTTTAAAAATGCTCCAACTTTTTGAATTTTTGTCCAAAAACGGCTGGCTAAGGAACTTGACCTTCATTTTGGGACGCTTAAAGAGTATATTAAAGGCCAATCCAATCGGTCAATTCTTTCGAAAGTTATCGTGCTCACAATCTGAAAATCTACAGACACAAAAACGGGGGGGTCAAATTTTACACAAATCTAATACATTCTCGGATGAGAATTTGAAAAATATGAAATTCCACCAAAAACATCTGCGATGTAAAAAATCTGTCAAGTACAACTACACGAATTTTTGAAATCAAAGTTGGCAAAGTAATTAAGAAAAAAGTAATCATAATAAAATATATAAAAAAAACTTTTTTCATAAAGAACCCTATAGAAACCTAAAAAATAAATTCCAAAAAGCTATTTTAGACATTATGAAAGTTGGCGGGAATGAATGTGTAAGCAAAAGAATTTTTAAAAATTGCTGGGTATTGGAGAGAAAATTCAATGAAGTTGTGTATGGAGAAATAAAATGCTATTCTATTCCAACCCCATCAAGTTCTATAATGTTCGAAATAACTTTTTGAAATTAATGTTCAAAATTGCTGTAAGGTTTTTCAGGAAAAAAAGTTTCCTAATTCATTTTATTAAAAACATTTTTTTCTCAATCACTTGGCCAACTTTGATTTCATAAATTCATTTAGTTGTACTTGGCAGGTTTTTTGCATCGTAGATGTTTTTGGTGAGATATCATTTTGTACAACGATTAAAAAATTATCGCAAAAAAATATGTTGCGAATATCTTTTAAAGGAAAGCTAGTAGAAATAAATGGACGCCAGATTCGAATTCAGCGCAAAAATAAGTAGGTAATTTAAAAATTATGTGTTTCATTTCATAGATACGTAGGTGACATTTTGTTGACCAGTGATATTCAGTAAATGTTTAAAGCAGGGATTTGCAGCAGGATGTATTTTAAATATTATTATTAATGAATCACATACATAAATTGTCAAAATAAAGATATTATATAACTGAATTAGGAGTTTTCTAAATTCGAATATGACGCTATTGAAATAGGATTCATTTTGATAAAGTTTGTAATTTACAATTTATTTAACATCTTACCTTACTACTAAAAATTATTTCGAAATACAGGGGCCTTTTTGAAATGAAAATAACTGGAATTAGTAGCAGAACTAGTTTTCAAACTTTTGTAATTTTTTGGAACTTGGATTAAGAATTATTTCATTTTCAGTATTCTTCTGTCTGAACTAGAAATTTCTTCCATGAAGGAAGTGAAATTAATTTAAATGAACTTGGAAGACAATGAAATGATAGATCTGGGGGAGATTTGAAGACTGAAATTTGAAGTTTGACGGTTCAATGTAAATGACTAGAACTTCCTCCTCGCTCAAAATGAGGCTTTGTAGGTGGGAAACTTAATTTTTTCGCACACCTTAGACACATCTATATTATCGATGCACGAAATTGTTTCCGCCTCTAACACTTTCCCATATGTTTTTCCACAATGAAACTTCTTCTTGCAAGATTTAACTTTCCCACATCGATGACAATCTGAAGAAGAAAATATGCATGTTCAAATATTTAGAAATCGTTTCAAAAATACATTTTATATCATTACTAATAATAATATACAAGCGTACGCAATTAATACATTCCGTTCGCAGCATGAAGTTGGTTCGCTGAGATGCTTTTGTTTTTTATTCCTGTTTCTTTAAATTGGTTCGTTTTGTTATTTAAAGTTAAGAAATATATAAATGAGTGTAAAATGGAGTAATATTCAATTGATAATGTGGGAAACTAATATTTTTGATACAAATATATTTCGCGTTTTACTCATTACGTTTCTTTAATTTTCCTTTTCAGTCAATAAGTTTCTCATTCTTTCATACTTAAAATACTCAGAGTAAAGAAAAAGCCTAACCTTTTTGACTTTTAATATTATTTCTAGTAAAAATAATTAAATTCCTAGAATCTGTTACAATTGCAATTTTTTAATTTCAAACATGAGTGGAGTCTTTAACCTTTTTATTTTATTATATAAAAAAGTCAGAATGATTACAAATATTATAAAAGTTATATGACTTTTCCCTTTTCAAATCTTTCAAAACTGTTAATTTAAAGTTTTGAAACCTAACTCCTTGAACAGCTTTCAGCTTGAACCTTTCAACATTAAATTATTTCAAACTAAAATTGTTTAATATTTAACAGCTATGAACTGAAAGCATGCATCGGAACACTAAAAATGGTTTTGTTCAATTTTTTAATTTTTAAAATTTTATCGTTTAGAAATAATTATACTTTACATAATTCCTATGAAATTTTACTATAATCACGAAAAATGTATAAGAAATCCAGGATAGGAAAATCATTATGGACCTATAGTGAATTTCCTATAATATTTTTTCAAAAGGGCAATACAATATAATACAATATATATAAGGCAAAATAATATTTTAAAAGTTAATTTAAAAAATAGAAAATTGACTGAGGGGTGGTATTGGAGGGTAAAGGAAAGAGTTTTAGGAGGGTACGAATTAAAACGTTTGAAACTAAACAAATTTAAATTAAAAACTTTTAAAATTTTAATAAATCCCGATTTAAAGTCTTCGATAATAAAGAACTTGTAAATAAGGAATACTTGAAATTGGACAATTCCAATGACTTGGAAGCTATAAAATGGAGAAAATTTTATTTTGAGGCAAGCCAATTTAAATAATTTCACTACTGAACATTTAAAACTGAAAATTAATCAATTTTACAACTTAAAAGTGAACCATTTTCAAATTTAGAGCTTTTAAAATATTGAAAATTATCTTATTTATAGTATTTAAGAATTGTACAATATCAAATGTATAGCCTTTAAAATTTAGAACTCATAGACTTAAGGATGAATATTGTCCAATTCGGTATCTTCGAAATTGAAAACTTCAATTTCAAATCTGCAAAACTGAAATAACGTTTCAAATTTGAAACATGAAATCAAAATTATGAAGGTTGAAATGAAACATTAAAAATGACTAATTCAATACTGATGCATATTCGAATTTTAACTATTTCACCATACAATAACTTCAAATTGAAATCATGCTTACTTCAAAAATTCCGAAAAAGAAAAAAAAGTGAATATTCTTGAATTATCTCCCAACTTTTCGAAGCCCCTTCCAAATTATTCTTTGGAAGAATAAAAAATCTATTTGCCTCAGAAATAAAACGATGCAAGAACTTTAGCCATTTACAGTTAGATTATTTTTTGAAAATGTTCTAAATTGAACATTTCAAACTCAACGCCTGTCAAATTATTATTTTTTTTCAAGTGATTAAATTGTACAATTTAAACTTGAAATCATAGTAATCTTATTTTATATTTGTATATTATTAATTGGCGATGCAATGTTTCCCGCGCGCTGTAGCGCGCGTACAATATTGCTAGTTCATAACAATAATCTTCGAGTTCATTCATTCTTTCATTCATTCATTCACTTTTTACACACATGAAGCTTAAAATGCTTTTTTCATTGATCTTCAAATTATTAGCTTTGCAGTTTAGATTAAAATGATTGAATTTCAAAAAGCGTGATGCACAATGAGAAGAATTAATAATTTTGAACGACTTAGTTCAATGATCCTGATTTGAGAAAGCTTCGGTTTTATACGAAGGGTGGAATTTCTTAATTTTTAATGCTTCAAGTTTGAATTCGTTCATTTTAAAAGTTTTCAATTGGCGAGCATATATAATTTTCAACGTTTTCAAAATAATTAAACTTTAAAGATTCACAATATTAAAAATTCATCAATCTTGGAAGGTGCAAATGACAGTGACATTTTTGATAGATATCACATTTTTTAGTAAAAAAATATGTTCAATCACTTTAAATTTCACTTGATACTACATGGTATAATACTTATTACTCATATATTTATCATCTTTAAAATGTTTATAATTTGATTTTTGAGGCCATGGAACTTGAGTATTTTTGTTTCAAAAACTTGAATGCGAAAATATTTGTTTTAAAATTTGTTAATTTTTGTAGGTTTCCAATTTAAATTTCACAATGTTGTAGGCTGTTACTTTAAAATTGTTCAATTCTGTATATTTCATTTTGAAATAGCGTCTAATTTTGAAATAAGTAATATTGGATGATTTTTTATGAAGACAAAGTTCGCTGGGACACATATTTACCGAGAGGGAGGTTCAAATATGTAGGTTAAAAATAAATTTACCTTTTTCTGAATTGAGATTTATTTTTTTTATTTTTTTTTTCTACTGAAAGGAAAGCTTAGGTTTCTTCTATAAAGAAATTCAGGCTGAAGAATTAACATTTTATTATTTGTTCGTAAAAATGAGCATAAGTCATGACCTGGAAAAATGTTTGAGAACCGGGAAATGACCGGAAATTTGTTTTTGTTTTTAGAACCCACCCTGAAGTATTTTAAACTTATATTGAGAATTTGACTGCTAATGCTGTACAATAATTTTCAATTGATGGCCTTAATGATTCAATAATTTTAAATTGAAATCTTCCCGAATCGATAATAGTTTCAAATTGAATTACTATAAATCTCAGGACAATTTCACTCTTAAATCTTTCTAAATGGCAAAATTTCGTATTGAAAGCCTTAAATGTCAGTTCTAAATTCAATAAATCTATATTTAAATATTGTGAATTGTTTCGTTTCATTGTTGAACATACAAAATTGTCTGGTATCTAGAGTTCATCCAAATCGTAGAATATCAAATTGAAATATTTCATAGCTCCACAGTTATCAGTTTAAAGGATTTGTTATTAAGCAATTTCAAATTGAATGCCTTCTGAATAAATTGAAAACGATGTAAAATTTTAAGAAGAATTTGTTAAATTCAAGCCTTAATAGCGAGAAGATTTTGGAACCAGGCATTGAAAATTTAAGTATTCTTTATTTGAAAATGTTCAAAAAGGTAGAGATAAGGTATAAATCAAGGAAAATATCAGTAGAGGAAAGGAAAAAAGGAAAAGAACATGGGTCAAGTATGGGAGAATACAGATAGAAGGTATATGGTGAGATTGGAGAGAAAAGAGTGAAGAAAGTAAAATGAGAGAAGATGAAGAAATAGGTGAGGAAGGAACGGAAGGGAGGAAAATCAGGGATAGTGGAAAAGAAAAAGTGATAAGAAATCAAAAAGGGAAGAACGGAGGATATGCTACTGGAATGTAGGTAGTTGGCTAAGAAAGAAAGGATAGAGAGTTTATGAAAAATTTGGGGCAATGGGAATTCGTGGTGATGGTCGAGACACAGCTTGATGAAATGGGTGAGAGGATACAGGTGGGAGGTACAAGTGTCGAACAGAAAAAATAGAAAGGGCAGAGCAATGGGAGGAACGGTGATGGGAATAAGAGAAGAATTAATAGGAAAGAAAAAAATGGGAATGGATTGAAAGAGGCAAAAGAAGGATTAATGGAAGAAAAGATGAGGGTAGGAGAGAAGAAGTGGAATATAGTAAAGGTAAGTAAAGTAAGTAAGGTAAGGTAAGTTAGGTAAGTGGTATAAATGGAGATATGGAGGAGAAAACAGAGGAGTTAAGGGAGTTGATGGAAGAAAGGAAACAAGGGGTGAAGGTTATAATAGGGGGAAACTTCAATACAAAAACAGAAGAAAGTGGAGGACAAGAATGGAGAGAAGAAGAAGATGGGACTGGAAGAAATTCCAAAGACAATGTAATGAATGGAGAGTGAAAAAGTTACTCAGTAGATTGGAAGAGCTTGCATGGTTCATCTTAAACGGGAATATCGAAGGAGATGAGGAAGGAGAGTACACTTATACGAGAGGAAAAGAATACCAGTAATAGACTACGTTATTGTAGAAGATGAGGTAAGGGAGAAGATAAGGAGGCTAGAGATACGGGTGTGTATAAACTCGGATCATCTCTCACTAATAGTGACCGTAGAGATTGGGAAGAAGAATGAACAGAATAAAAGCCAAAGAAAATAAGAGAGAATGAAGGGTAGGAAGAGGTAATTGGTCAGCAAAGGGAATTGAAAAACTTACAAAAAAAATTAAGATGATGAAAATGGGAGAGGAAAATGTGAACAAAAAAACGGAAATAGTGATAGAAAAATTAAAAAAAAAATTAGAGGTTACAGTTAAGAAATAATTCAGAGAAAGGGGAAAAGTGGTAGCTGGGTTAAGGAATGCAAGGAGAAAAAACAGAAAGTGAAAAAAGAATTAACAGACCGAAGAAACGGGAAGAGAACTGCAGAAAAAAAAAGATAAAGAAAAGGAGATAAAAATTGCACTATCTAAAGAATTAGTTGATTTTTAAACGATTTAAGTTAACAATTCTTGGTAATTGAACATTTTTGTAGCTTCAAATTAACGTTGGATTCGTTTCATTTTCCTCTTTCCATATCAGAATTTTTTTCATTTTTGATGTTTTTCATTTAAATTAACTACATTTTTAACGTTTTCTTCTGGAATGATTCAATTTTAGGTTCATGTTCAAATTTTTTTCTATTTTTAAAGATGAAAACGATGATGAATCTATGTTTTTGATCTGAGATGAATTTTCCTAATCAATCTTATTGTTAAATTCTAATTTTGTAAATGTACTAACAATTTAAAATTCTCGACTCTGAGAAGCTTTGACTTTGAAACAATCAATTTAGTTTTTAATTTCAAATTGTCAAATTTTAATCGCTTCGAATTGAAAATTATTGAAATTCAAATGCTTCCAGTTTTTAATTATTCAACTTTGAATGCTTTACATTAGAAATAATACAGTTTTAATTTCTTTGAATTTTGAAGGATTCCATTTTCAAAATTTTAATCTGAAATCATTCAATTTAGATATTCTTTAATTGAAAATAAAATTGTTCAATTTTGAACGCTTTGAATTATCAATGATACAATTTCAACAACTTTCTAATAAAATTGTCCAATTTTCAAAATAAATTCTAAAATTATTCAATTATGAACGCTTTTAATGAGAAATGGTACCGAACGCTGATTTATACAAATAAATAATAATAGATCTTTTTTTAACCTGAAGATGTTTAAGGCAGGATTCTAATTCGACCGCTCGAAAAAAATGCTATTTTTGTCAATTTTTTATTAGAACATTAAGAAAGATATTGATGTAGGGTTTGTTATGCTTAATAAATATAGTCTAAAAATACTTTTAAAAAAATTTTTTAGTTCATTTTATGCGCTCTATATACATTTAAATGACACTTGAATACAACGCCTCAAAACAT
>JAUMHM010035420.1:0-15864 GCA_032362435.1 Melikaiella ostensackeni
ATAAATAGAAAAACCTTATGTTAAATGCGTTTTATTCGTGATTATGTTAAGAGGAAATTTGATAGTCAAAACCGGGAAAAAACCGGGAAATATCCGGGAATTTGGTGCCGGAAAAATAGTAGACACCCTGAATGTGGTAAGAGTGCGAGCTGAAGTAATGTTTAAATTCAAGGGATTGGGCCAAGAGGAACTGAGCATTTACATCGCATATAGTCAAGATATCCATGGGGATGTTAAAAGATACAGGCAATGCCTAATTCTAAAACAAAAACAAAGCTCTACTAAGAGTGAAATTACTTGATATAGAAAGTTCGTGACAGTATAATAGTGCAAAAGAATAATAAATAGCATCATCCTAAATTCGTGGCGAAAAGACAAGTCATGAGTATCACACAAACATTCTAGTGAAAAGCGGTAATCGAAGTAGAATTGTAAAAATAATCTGGGGCAGGCAAGCTAACCAGATCGCGCAACGTAATATTTTGAGTTCAGTTCATACTTTTCTAATACTATAAGAGCTGTGGTACCGACCGAACAGGAAGCAAGAGCCTGGCAGTATAATGTTAAACTCTTTTAAGAAGATGAAAAAAAAGATTAAGACGAGGATCATGTTTACCATATACCGTCGTGAAAAAAGACCTAGGTATAGAACAGCCGAGTACGTACCCCATTCGCAGTAAACCTAATTGACATTTCAGCTCATCGACATGCTGAGGCAACGTGAGATGAAGACTAGGGAAGCCATCATCCTTGCGACAGAAAATCTTTCCTCCTGCAAGCCAAATGTACTTGATTTTCTTCTGCCTCCTTAGTTTGAGGGCTGAAGCGTGAATAGTCCGATTCAAGGGCGACAAAGACTTTCGAATGAGAATGGAATGTTTATCATTTTTTGCCTAGCCAATGTCCACCAAAGAGAAATCCCTCTTCCCAATCCGCTGTTGAATGAATTTGTCTCTTACCAACTGTCGGCTGAATTTCGCGACAATAATAGGTGCAAGCAAAGGTTGAGATGGAACCACCTTATGGATCAGGTACGAATTGACTAGGTACTCATTTACATAAGGTACCTCTAGCACTGTAGCGATTGATGCAATGAGCGTAGGAAGGTCCTCATTTTATTTTATCGGTAAACCATGTATTTTGAGGGTAGTTTTGTGGGCAGCCTACTTCTGATTATTGAGGGAGGTTTCGAGAGAGGTAACCTTTGATTTGAGTGATGTAGCCTGCAATTTCACGATCTTCAACTTATCGTCATGAAGAGTTGGAGAAACCTCAAGTATGCCGATCCATTCGTCATTTTTTAGGATGTCATCCTTCATGTCCATAATGGAGGTTTTGATATCATAAATTAAGTCAAGTTGTTTGCACTCAAATTCTTTGAAAAGTTTCTGCAAAGCGTCCTACGCCTGTACTGCCGTTACCTTCTGTGCTTCCATGACGGCATCGCGTATTGTCTCTCCATACCCAGGCGGCACGGCCCCAACAACCTTTATGGCAGGATTAGGGGATGGCAATGACGGTGCGGTAGTGCAGGCTGTACAGGCTGTATAAGGTTATCACAGTCACCTGAGTTACGGCTTTCAAAAACTTTATTGCCATATGTCAAAACGGGAGGACCTCTGCCTCTAATCCCAAAGATGTCACTATCATCCGGAGTTTTGCATTTACCACGAGTGAAATCAATTTGACCTTTTTTTGAATTATCAAAGCTCTTCTTGGTTATACCAACATTGATACAATTTGAGTGAAATAATCCTCCAGAAATAATCAGGAAACTGGCACAAATAATGTTTTATGGTACTCATGATGATATCGCGGTCACATTGTACACAGTCAGCAAGTAAATAATGCAAGGAATTACTACTTTTTTAATGATAATTAGAGACGCGCCAACCACACGTCTGACACCTATCAGGGCCGTAAAAAGTTGAATATATACAGTCAGATTCCGATGCACAGACTTTACATCATATTGTTTCCGGAAAAATGAAAATTAATAAAAGTAATCCGATCAATCAAGGGTTCCGAAGATTATTTATAAGTGTTCGACTGAGTCTCGATAAGTTTTTAAATTGTTATTGGGAGTTATTCAAGTTTTGCTTACAATTTTGGAGTTTCACCACAGAAGCTAGTTTCTTGCCGTCCTATTAAAATTTGATCATGAGATCTAATGTCTAATTTTGAGACATGTAAATTTTCATGGATGTTTTATCAATTTAGCTCAAGAGATGCTAATCTTTCAAGTCGTGATGAATGATTCAAGACTGACATAATTCTTGTAGATACTGAAATCTAAATACTCAAATCGTATGCGACATTTGTTTTTTTTTTT
The DNA here is from genome assembly GCA_032362435.1 of Melikaiella ostensackeni. NCBI lineage: Eukaryota > Metazoa > Arthropoda > Insecta > Hymenoptera > Cynipidae > Melikaiella > Melikaiella ostensackeni. The sequence goes on from JAUMHM010035420.1 coordinate 2,333, forward strand.
TTTTGAATGCGTCGTATAATTGTAAGAGATAAATACATTTTCTGCCAGCAAGGAATGCACTACGTTTTACAAAAACAAATATCGTTTGATAGTTGATTATGTAGCCTTTTTCGCATTTCATTCCTCGCATGTCGCACTTCACTTATAGTTCTGTTCAACTCATTTGTTTTTTAATCTTTCAATTTCAATTGTAAGTTCACCAATCAATTTGGAACACAAATATAATAATCATACTAAACGATATATTCCTGCCGCTGGGTTCATCCTATTTTTTATGTTGCGACTTCTTTGAAAAGTAAAAAATTTCAATTCCTGTGATAATTTAAATTATTCTGACGATTCTGTTAGAGGAAGCACGAATGCTTTTCCTGCAATGCATTAAGTAGTAGTTACATTGCTTACGAGAAATCTGAGTCTACTGAAAGTAAAAAAATAATTTAAGTCAAAAAGAACAGAACAGGCAATACAGACAGAACATATAAGTGTACAAGAATTACAATACTTTCACTACTTTCTCATTACAGAAGAAATTGACAGTATTCGCCTAAACTACTGGAGCTACCCACATCGAAAACTGATAATTCCTATACCAGGAAGGCCAACGCTCAGCATTCAAGATGCACGGATCTTCATGAAAGTGAATTATAAATCACTGCAGTTGGCAGCGGGAGTTTGAAAAAAGCACGGAAGGATGAATTAAACTCGACCTTGTTTTCGTTTAGAATTGAATTGCAAATCAACAAATAACTTTAATCAAAATTCCTCTAAGAGTTCTTCGATATATTCATTTTGGATCAGGGCCATGAAAGTGGGAGTGACCTGTGTGTCTTCCGGAAAAGTGTCGGGCTACCTGGAAGGGGGAAAGTATAGCCGTGAGGTAGTGGCCTTTTGGTTTTGGTCGAATGCAGTCAGAAATTGATTGAGTTGTAATTTAATAAAGTGATTTGTTATAGAGTCCTGATTAGTTTTTTATCGGTTATGATGTGCTGATAAGTAACAATCTAAGTATAAAAGAGCGGATATAAGGTGTCGTGATCATCGATTATGTAAATTTAATCATTTGCAATCATAAAAAAATGTAATACTCTTCCCGGAAGTTTTTCCACGTCGTGGTTTTTCCCGGTAAAGTTGATCTGAAGCAAAGCCTCACCGAAATATGGTCATGTGGATGCGCTGGCAAATGCGGCAGTCTATTCGTTGATTCTTTGAATAAGCTTCAATTTACTTGACTCGAGTGTTTAGATAATATCCTCCTTCCCGTTCGCTCCCCTAATTGTTGGTATCCGATCAGAGTTGGTTTGGATTTGGTTGGGTATGAAACAGTTGATTATTATTGCGGGGTTTGAACTATAGTTCAGAGTTTTGCGAAGGTGACTGGTGTGATTATTTTCAATTTGAAATTTTTTTTGGCTATTTTAGTTTGAGGTAACCGAGATGGGCTTTATTAAACGTAACAGGTGTGGTATTTTGGGTTGTTGATTATTATGTGGAGATGGTAATATAGCTTAGAGTCTTGTGAAGGTGACTGCTTGAATGAAAAATTTTTTTGACCATTTTAATTCCAGGCAGTTGACGTGGGGTTCATTAAATGTGAGAGGGGGAGTTTTTTGGGATTGTTGATTATTATTGTGGGGTTTGTGATATCCCGACCCTTGAATTATAGTGTTCTATCTTGAATTTCAAAAGTCACTTGATTTTCATTCGTTTCCTATAATTTCACATACAGAACGAGTGAAAATCGAGTGATATTAAAAATTTTAGGTAGAACCCTATAGTTTGGAGTCATGATATAGTTTAGAGTCTCGTAAAGGTGACTGACGTGATTATTTTCAATTAGAAATTCTGTCGACATTTTTGGATCTTCTTAAATAGGAAATGAGAAGACATTCTGAATGACCCTCAGGACAAATGCAGACGTGGGTAAGTGCAGGGGTAGTTTGTTGGAGGTATTACGGCATGATCTACTGTGTCAGAATTTTAGCCTGCATGAATATGGATATGAATGGTAGGATCCCTATAAACAAGCTCTCCTGAGTCAAATTCGGATCCCTATAAACGGACTCTCCGGTGAGTGGGCATGGATGGTTATAATATGGTTGAAGGGTGAAAGAGCCTAGCTAACGCGGGTATTGCTGGATCCCTGGGCCGAGGGCCCTTCCGGATCGACCTGAGTCGGGGATCGGAACGGGAATGGACTGCGGACCGTATTGCGATTCAGAAACAGCCCTCTGTTGGTGTGGTCGCCTACGAACGGAAATTCATTGAGTGTTTTACTCAATGTGGCCGCCCTCCTAAGCCAGGGGTTTTGAGTGACCGTGACCCTGGCACGTGGGCACCCAGGGGTACGAAGGGTCTTAACGGTCTCTCGAGGATACCGGACGACCTCGCCGAGTATACAATCCTACCCTGTCTAAAAAAAACCTATGGGAAGAAGGAGGAAGGGAGGTGGCGGACGGACGAAAGGGGTTGGGCCCAAATGGGTCTAACACAATCCTTTCCACTCGATCTGTCCCTCCGGCTAGCCAAACTCAGACGGCAGCTGTGCCCTCAGCTCTCTTGGGAGCTGAAGGTTCGATGGTCCTTCTGAATGAGGCTATGGTTTCAATGGTTTTCTGAAAAGAAAACTAAGGATGCAAGTGCAGTAGGCTTGAAGTGCGGCTGCGGGTGCTGGAACATCGGCAACAACAACGCCGACAACTAGCACGGAGGCCAGCCCAGCTGTCTGCGAACAGAGAGTCGTCGGAGGCTGAACTGACAGCTTCCCAGAAAACTAGCCTCTGATGATGGTGGTGGCGGCAGCGATCAACCCGGATTTGATCACACTGCAGAGCAGTTCAACCTCTTCAGGGACGCCACTTGGAGGGCGCTCGAAAGAGTGTCCCTAAATCAATGGCCAAAATTTAAGATCTCCTTCTGTAGAGGAGGGTCTTCATATTTTTCGCAGTCGACCCAGCGGCTAAAGCTTGGCTGCAGAATACAGTGGCCGAAACAAGGCCCTGGAAAGGTGCAGACATTAAAGTGGGTGAAGTTGAATTGCTTCAAAGGATGTTGAGGGCTATGGCGTGGATCTCAGATAAACTGAAAAATCCAACTGCGTTCCTTCAGTGCCTGGAGGGATTCAACCCTTTACTAAAGTTTCCGTCCTGGCAAATCATCAGGCACGACCTATCTCAAGAGGAAAGTACAACGGCAGGTCCTAAATAACTCCTAGTTGTGCAGATTCCTGAGTTCCAGACAAGGCATCTTGCAGTCCTCAACAACGTTTCTTCAGTTTCTGGCACTGTGTTCGAGAGATCTGATGGTGATATCCACAGATCTTTGAGGAATCGGGAAGCTAGTCATAGGATCGGCCTACTTTCTGTATGACAGCGAAACCATCCCGTCAGAGAAAGTGCGTACACTGGTAGAATACTGCAAGGTGAGGGGTCTCCCACTTTTTTTGGGGTGCGTTGCTAACTCCCACTGATTTGGATATTCTCAACACGGGGAATACCCCGACGTTTCACAACTCGGTCAGGAAAGAGGTCGAAAGAGCTTTTCAGGGATCCAGAGAGAGGTTCAGACGCACCAGCATTGGCAAAAGGAAAGAACTATGGATCTCATTCACGACGATGAGGGATAAATACAAAGATGCAATATCTAAAGCCAAGCTTCATAAGGTCCGGGGAAAAGGAGGCGACACTTCAGAGGCATCTCAAAGTCGCCTGTGGCTCAACTGGGCGCGCAACGGAGACTAGCCCGTGAGACTGTTACTTCCTCCAGGATCAGGTGGAGCCGGAAGTCTTTCAGCCCACACAAGTCTCCTGGTCCGGATGGCATATACGCTGTCTTCTTAGAGAAGGCTGGAGAGTCCATTATAGAGCCACTGGTGAGCCTTGCTAGGGCTAGTCTGATACTGCGATATGTCCCGATGGCATGAAGAGGCACGAGAGTGGTCTTCATTCAGAAAGCAGGCAGGATCGGTTTTACTTCACCCGAGGATTTTCGTCCCATCAGCCTCACATCTTTTCTACTAAAAACGCTGAAAAAGCTTGTGAATGCAACAAAATCTTGTCAAGAAGGACATCATATAAGGAACAACATGCCTACAGGGCTGGTCATTCGACCGAAACGGCTCTAGGCGGGGCACTAAACTTAATTGAAGGACAACTGAAGCAGAAAGACTTTGCAATTAGAACCTTGATGGACTTTGAAGGAGCCTTCAACCACACCTCTGGAGAGTTGATCAGGGCGGCCATGATTGCACATGGTGTGTCAACCTTAGTCGTTAAATATATTTTCCACGTGCTGGGCAACAGGAACCTCAGAACGACTAAAGGTGATACCACTTTATGTGGAACTGTTGACTCAGGATGTCTGCAGGAAGTCGTTTTATCGCCCCTACTGTGGTGCTTGGTAGTTCATGAACTGCTTCATCTACTAACGGGACAGGGCGACCTCTGTATAGGCTACGCGGACGACATATTGGTCATCGTACGCGGCCAGCATCTGGATGCGCTCTTCGAGGTAATCAGCAAGCACTAGGGATAGTGGATACCTGGTGCAAGAAGACCGGATTATCGGGCGTCCTGAATAAGAAGCTGTCATGGAACGACCACCTGAAAAGCAAGTGCAAAAAGCTTACAGCAACCCTTGGGCTTTGTAGGAAAGCCATAGGGAGAAACTGGAGTTTGAAACTGGAGACACTGATGTGGATCTACATAGCGATCCTGCGACCCAGGCTGACATATGAGGCAGTGGTCTCGTGGAACAGGATGGAACTGTCAACTGTAAAATCTTGACTGGAAAAAATCAGTGAACTGATTCTAAGAGGCGTCAGTGGAGCCTGGAAGTCGACACACACGGTGGCATTGGGAGCACTTACAGAGCTAGAGCCCGTCCATCTTACCATCAAAGCCATGGCTGCGAAGGCAGCCTGAAGAATTATCACAGAAAACGGTGGAAGAATCTCGACAGAATTGCACATCCCAACCGATATCGCAAGTAGGCCGACCTTGAGCATGCTCAGGAATAAAACGCCTACTCGCTACCTCTTCAACAAGAAGTATCGAGTGAGTCTATCCACGAGAGAGGAATGGGCTAACGGCAAGGCATACCTGCCGAATGATGGGGACAACTGGTTCACGGATGGCTCCAAGAAAAAGGAGAAAATAGGAGCCGGTGTCTATCGCAGAAGGAGTGGAATGGGCTTCACAATCGCAATGGGTTCCTACGCCACAGTCCTACAAACTGAGATCATAGCCATGCTCCAGTGTACCTATAAGGCGCAGGATCATAAAAATAAAAGAAATATTCGCATTTGCTTAATCAGCAGGGCTGCTATAATGGCTCTGAATTGAATAACGGTTACGTCGCTACTAGTATAAAAGTGCTTTGAGGCACTGAACAATCTAGCGCTGAAAAACTGAGTAACTCTGCTTTGGATCCTTGGATCCAAAGTAATGGCATTAAGGGCAACGAGATCTTGGACAGACTAGCAAAACTAGCAGTAATAGAAGACTTGACTGGTCCCGAACCAGTCATAGGTACTCCCAGTAGGTTCGTTACTGAAGAAATCAACAGTTGGCTAACCAAGAAACATCATAAAGAGTGCAATAAGGCTTCTAGCCACAGACAGGCTAAAGCACTCATGGGTATAAATTCAAACCTCAAGTGAGCCACGGAAAAGGTGATCTATTCGTATCCTTTGTCACTGCCCTGCAATCGCTGGGAAGCGTTTAGCACACACGAGCAGTAACTGCGTCAGTGAGTCAGACAAATCGGCCAAAGGCGTAGCTGCGGCTCTCTCCATATGGAGAGGGCTTCGCGGTCACGCATAAGCTTATAAGGAGACACAAAGGGATCACCCAAGCGTCAGGGGCTCTTTCAGTCTCAACCCTAACAATAAAAATAAGTCTGATAATATTCCCAGGCGCAAAAATATAAAATTTCATTCTGCTTTTAAACTGAATACACGCATGAACGAATATTGCGCTTTCATTTCTAATAAATATTGCATCGATTGTAGTTATTTTCAAATATTACAGTTAATTATGATCTATCTACAGATCTGATAAGGAAAACCAGCTGGTCTGCGAAATGCCATCTATGTTTTGAATGAATATTGTATTGCTAATAGATATTGAATCGATTGTAGTAACTTTCGAATATTATAGTTAATTATGATTTATCTACAGATCTGATGAGGAGAACCAGCTGGTTTTCGAAACGTCATCTATGTTTTGAAAATATTAAAATAATTCATGGTCTGGAAGATATCGTTCGGAGATTATGTAACCTCAAATTTGTGAAGCATAAGTTCCCTAGACGTAGAAATAGTAAATTTCTTTCTGCTTTTGAATTTCATCAGTAATGTTTTGTGAAGGAGGAATAAGATTCTCTTATTTGAATTTATTAATTGGGTTAATGAAAAATTGTTCTCATATATTACCGTAGTCGATGAAGTTGCGTCCCTTAAAATGTAAAAAATTAGAATTTAAAGACTTTCCAACTTCTTCTAAAGGAAATTTTAACACTGAATCCTAATTGCAACAATTTGAATGTTTACTTTACCGCATTTATTCATTTTATTGTGATATTACGCAAAGATCACACTATTCCGTGACCGCATTGTTAACCCGGTCTACTAGGGTAAACACTACGATTTTGATGAAAACTTAGGTACTTTAAAGACACGCCATACATTTCTTTGACTACCTCGCTTACAATTTTCAATTTATGAAAAAGTTTTTCGACGGTAGCAAGTTATCATCGAGATTTGCAGAAATTTCAGGAATAAGAGCCTCTATGATACTTCTTCCTGTTTCATGATTATGACATCCGAGTCACTTGCATGCAAAATCATTTTCACTGACAGGGACGTAATGTTTAATAACTTGGCGCCAAAAAGAACTAGTCATCTGTGACGAAGAAGAGGAAGCGACATTAAGACCAACCGCGAAAAACAGGAATCGCCTGAGAGACGATGGCGATTCCAAGACAAGGAGGAACATTAACATCCGGGTCCTCCTAAGCCCCAAGATCTTGCTGAAATGGATGATGCCTTTCGTAAGGATCTCTTGGAGGAGTCCGACCTCTGGACCATCACTTGTTCAGCGTATGATGAGGCGAGAGCTTTTACAGATTCAAATCGAAGGGTAAAGTCGACGATAGATCAAAAGACCAAAAAGCACTTGCATCAACTGAACAAGAAGATTGGCTGGGCTAGACGAAATGAGTCCCGTATTCAGTGTGTGATTGGCTACATAACATCTGGTAAGCGTTTTAGGGTGAGGGTCCAGAAGTTCGCTCACAAACTGAGGATCCACCATCGCATATTATACAAGTCAAAGCTGCTGACCATCAAGCAGCACATCCTTGGCAAAAGACGAGTATTATCTGACGCCAGGAGGAGAATAAAAAAGAGGGAGGATAGGTCGAGGAGAATCAACAGTTCCTCGCTGACCCATCGCGCCTCTTCAGTGATCGCCCGGTTTCTGTTGAAAACTATAAGGAATAACATTTATTGTCATACTGTATGGGTCCACCATTTTAAGAATTTCGAAAATTTATGTTTTTACTCAACACTACTTTTTTCGGATTTGAAAAAATGTCGCGGTCCTGGGTTGATACAATAATGTGACGAAAACTAAGAAATTTATGTGGATTCTTCATTTTTTTACATTTTTCCCCAAGTTAATCATATAGAAGACTCAAGGAGTTTGTACTAAGGGTAAATATTAACCAATTTGGAGCGCATCATTTTTTTTGGCCATTCGAACGAAACCCTACTGCAGGGCTCATCAGAAGTCAGTCGTTGACTGACATGACTGTCAGTCTCAGTCGCCAAGACTAGGTCAAAATGCCTTCCCCCCCCCCTCAAAAAAAAAAAATTCGTCGATCTCGACCCTAGTCTTTATTTCAATCTACCTACCGACTGACAGTAACCACCCTAACCCTTTGTACAGTTCGTAGAATTCCTGGAAACCGAAGAAAAAAATTACATAAAAACTTTCTGTCATTCAAGCACTTGTCGTGTCAGTCAACACTTTTCGAAACTGGTGAGCTCTGCCCTACTGTGTATTAGGGTTTCCTAAAAAATGCCAATGCTTTTTTTATTTTTGGTTCACGCACAACCTCAACTTGTTTCATTTGGTAAACAAGTAAATGCGTATTCTTCTTTAATTTTAAAAAGTTCACACCGTGGTTCTGGGAACTTAGACAACCTCAAAATGATCAAAAGTATTAATTAACGTTAATTTCTATAAAAATAATGAGTGTTTTGCAGGATTCAAATGCAAATGCAGATGCAATGTTATTGGACGCCGACAAAAAAACTTGACCCAATAAGAAAACACATACAACCCCTCAGCGTGAAAACTACCCTTTATAGGGGTTGAATTATCAAATTGTGCATTTTGAAAATTTCGCACGCAATTCTTTGGACGTTTTAGTACCTAAATTTCTTGGTATGATATAGAAAAGTGGAGAATATGATATTTTAAAATTGAAACCCCATAAAGGGTAGATTCTCACGATAAAAGGTAGATAGTATTTTTGTTCTCATTGAGTCAGGTTTTTTTCTCGGCATTTGGTACCATCAGTTGTATTTCCTGCCAAAAATTTGTTATTTCTACGAAAACTGCCGTTAGTTAATAATAATTTTAATCATTTTGAGGCTGTTTAGGCCTCAGGACCGCAGTTAAATCTTTTTTTTAATTGTGTGCAAAAATGTGTCATTTTCTGAAAAAAATATGAATAAATATAACTAGCTTTTTCAAATCATAAATTTTCTTTTTTTAAAATAGAAATTTTTAATTTGAACAAAAACTATCAAAAATTATTGAGAAACTAAACTTTTATTTTGGATTCGTAGACTTTTTTCTATTTGTAGCAGAAAATTGTATTCATTCATAAATGTGTGCACAGGTTTGTAATCTTCTAAGAAAATATATAAAAAACTTCAATCAGCTTTTGCAAATCGTAAATTTTCGTAATTTTTTTTAGAAATTCGTAATTTGAAAAAGCCTTTTGTAGATTTTTCTACTTTTGCGTTCAAAATTATAGCTATTCATAGTTATTTTTAGAAACGTATCATTTTCAAATGGCATGTGTAATAACAAGAAATTTATTATTCTTATAAGTCTTTATAAGATACATAATACGAGTACATATTATGTGGTACTTTTTTATTTTTTGTAAAACATAAATTTACCAGAGACTCAAGTTTTTAAGGAGAACAGGTTTCCCAAATCTACGCAACACATTTTTAAAGTTCCTTCAGTTAGACAAAGACAAGTCCCGTAAAGGCATTATATCACACCTCGAGTATCTTTAACAATCTTACGAAAATCGCGGTCCGAGACGCTTCGCATCGATATTCGAAAAAACATACTTGAAAAAAAGGACAACAGAATTCGCGATGAGTATTTTATTTGTACTATTTTATTTCGGGAAAATATAAATTTCTCAGAGACTTCAGTTATCAGAGAGAACAGGTTTTCCAAAATTGCGCAACAAATTATAAAAGTTCCTTCAGTTAGACAAAGGCGAGCTCCGTAAAGGCATTATATTACGCCTATCGTATCTTTTCTTGAACAGTCTTGACCCTTTTAAAAGTTTATGGAAAATTTTTGAAAGTATGGAAAGTTTTGGATTTTTATGAGAAATTTTTTTAATTGATTTTTCAGAATAAAAATTTATGGAAGTTTCCAAGCTCGTCAAGTTTTACTCTGGGTTGAGAATTCTTATTACATTTATAACGTACCGAAAGATCCTTTTCCATCTTAAAGGCCAAACTGCAGGAGACTGGTGCATGGTTTAGAAATGGAATTTTGAGGACAAATTAGGCTGCAGGTCACAATTCTCAACCGATTCACTTTTTCTTTCTTTTCAAATTACTCATTATGAAATTCTTAGCAAACGTAGGGTTGCCGATTCTTCATTTTTCATTCACAAAATATTATATTAATAAATATATTAGAAAAAAAGGAAAAATCAAAGCATTATTTTTTTAATGGACTGAAAACAGTGAAAGTGGTCTGCGAGTTGTTAAAAATTCATTCAGAAATACTCGCCAAATGTGAATAATTTGTTTAATAAAAAATGATTGTTATTAAAAATATATACAAACAAATTCCTAGATTTAATTCTTTTTTAGATTTAATTTTTTTAAAGATAAAAATCAAACAAATTCGAAAGCTTTATGATATTTAATCCTAAATCTTTGCAAAAATCAATATTTATAATTTTTATAAACCAATTTCATGAACAAACCTCAAGATCGTCGCTTTGCCGGCAAAAACCTTATAATTAATGATAATATGACACTTTTTATGGTGAGGAAATTTCACAGGGACAATAATTTGTACTTTTAGTTATTAATTAATTATTTTAAAAACAAAAAAAAATTGAAAATAACCATTAATATACAGTATTGCAAGAAAAAATAATTTGTTGTTAATATTTTTTGAATAAACAAAATCAAAAATTGGCAACTTTACGTCGTTAGGAATTTTATACAGAGTAATTTTGTAAAAAGTAACAGTCAATCGATTGAAAATTGTGACCTGCAGCTTAATTTGTCTGCGAAAATCCATTTCTGTACCACTCTCTGGTGTCCTCCTCCTTGTACAACACAAACCGATCATAACTCCTTCAGTTCTGGCTTCGTTTTCATACTTTCCCTTGCATGACCGAAGTTTGGTGGGACTGACGTTGGGAGTGGACACTCCACCTTAGGACGATTTAGCTGTTCAGTTTGGGCATGATTTTATAATTATGGAATAAGTTTCTCGTATCAAGTTGATAGTTGGTTGTATACATATAACGATAAATAAAACAAATAATAATGTAACCTCGGTTTGGATTGACACTTTCGTTGACGAAAGGCATGCTCTCGGAAAAGCTTCAGGCGATGAGTGGGGACTGGATGTTTGGAATGCTAGAGGTGTAAATGAACTTAAGGAGAGGGCATTGTAGGATACAATGCGCGTAAGCAAGCTAGACATTTTATGTGTACCGAAAACAAAGAAGAAGGTATATGAGATGAGAAAGATAGAAAAAGGAGTCGAACTTTGATCAGAAGTAGAAAATGACTAGTTAAATGATATTATAGCCACTTGCAATCCTGGCGAAGGAATCATTTTACTCGGAGATATGAATGACTGGGTTGGTGTGCAACGCGAATGTACCGACAGGTTACTGGGTCATTTCGGAGATCCAAAAACGAACGGTAATGGGATAAATTGATTAGCTTATGCTTAGAAAAAGGCTTGTTCATTACAAATACTTGGTTCGTACATACAATTACAAATATGTACATTTTGTGCAGCGGCGAAATTCACAGTATGATTGACTTTGTTGTAACGGATGAGAGACTTAGAGGGCTTGTAAGGGATACAAGGGTTATAAGAGGTTTTGAATGTGGAACGGAGCACTATCTCGTAGTTTGAAAAATGAACCTAGGTCAAGGATGGAGGAGAAGAAGAATTAATAATAAGTCGAAGCAGGCACGAGTTAGAATAGAGAGTTCGTAGAAACCAGAAGTACAACTGGTACATTGTGGAAAGCTGAAAAATTATTCAATGCATCATAAAGAAGACTGGAAGACGGAATTAGGTAATAAAAATCTGCATGGCTGTCCACGAGAAAAAGCAAGCGTACTCGAGTAAGTTGAGTATTAAAGGTCTTAGCGATGAGGGAAGGGCTAGATTAAAAAATGGTTATGGGGATAGAAACAGAAAAGCCAATATTGTAGTCAAAAAGGCAAGGATAAATCAAAGCGGAAGAAAATAAAAAACGGTAAAATTATTTTAATGTAATTAAGAAATTATTTTGGAAATGGGTTAAGAAGATTAGGAAAAGAAGTACTAGCAGTGAGTAAATCGGAATTATGAATGCTGATGTTGAAATGGTATGGAATTCGGACGAAGTGAAAGACTGTATGAGTGATTTTTTCAAGAAATTGTATGGAGGTCGAGCTATGGAGCATAACAACCTTGACTCTGGAAAGGATACGTTAGACAATCACGTTGCAGGTGGCAGTGAAAGAATCGTTATCGGCGACATTATATCCGTGATTAAGAAACTAAATAATGGTAAGGCTGCTGGTGTGGATGGTATCGCCGTTGAAATGCTTAAGAGCTGTGGTGGATATTCGTTCGTGTGGCTGTGCGAATTTATGAATATGTGGTCTGTGAACGGTGAAGTTCTAAATGATTGGAGAAAGTCGATTATCGTCCCTCTCTACAAGGGAAAGGTTGAAGAAGGTGACTGTACTAATTATAGTACGATTAGCCTACTAAGTACCGTGGGCAGAATATTTACTAAAATAGTCATTGGTAAGGTCATGGGAATAACCAAGGAAAGGATCTGGGAAGTCCAATGTTGATTTATACCAGGGAGATCATGTGCGGATCAGATATTTAGCTTGAAATAGATCGTAGAAAAAAGTTTGAGAGTAAACAAAAGAGTTTTCCGTGGATTTGTTTATCTGGAAAAGGCCTTCGATCAGGTGAATAGATGTGAACTTTGGAAAGTCTTAAAAGAGTATTGAGTGAATGGTTGGCTTCTAAAAGCAATAGAAACAATATACAATGATGGTAAAGCGAGTGTAAAAGTGAACGAAGAACTGAGCGATTGGTCCGATATTAAGTAGGGCGTTAAGCAAGGCTGCGTTATGTCCTTCTGGATGTTCAATATATACATGGACAAATGTCTATGAATGGCTCTCTTAGACGAAGAACGTGTTGATCTCGGGGCAGTGAAAGTGCGTGGACTGGCGTTTGCAGATAATAAGATTGTTACGGCAGAATCAGTCGGCGATTTGCAGAGAATGATGAGCAGACTGGATGCCAGCATAAAGAGTATGGGTCTTGAGATTAACGTGAATAAAACAAAAATTATCGTGTTTGAAAGAGGGGATGAGAAAACAGTATGCAGAATTGCCTTAAACGGGGAGAGGATAGAACAAATTGATGAGTTCGTGTATCTTGGAAGTTTATTTACTGCTGACGGTAAGATAGATGCAGAGATATCCAGACGTATAAACGAGGGTAGCATGATTATCGGCAGTGTACGAGCTATTACTAGGAGTACAAGTGTAACGAATAAAACTAAAATTGCAATATATAATTCTGTACTTGCACCCACTGTGCTGTATAGTAACGAGACCTGGACGTATCAAGAAATTGATAAGAGGAAATCGAACACGGCGCGCGCCCGCGCGCGCGTGTGTGTGTGTGTGTGTGTCTTGCTTAAGTGAACAACATGCGATGACTTCCAGATTGATATAAAAGCTATCCCTTCTCCTACACATCCCGTACTTACCCTTACCGTATAAATTCCTCGATCCATGGTGAAATAACGAGACTAGAACCGAACCAGTTACGCTTACCCCGAAAGGTTCAGGTTCAGATTAATAATAATGGCTCAGGCGGTTAAGCGCTCGGACTTCCTACTAAAGGTCCGGGGTTGGATCCCTGAGCCGGTACCTCTGGAAATTTTTCTATGTACTTTTACCGAGGTTCTGGTGGTTCGGATTCCACCTTAAG
>JAUMHM010035448.1:0-15863 GCA_032362435.1 Melikaiella ostensackeni
TTTGAAAGCAGCCTGACGGTCAATAGTTATGCGCGCGATTTCGGCTATAAGCCCTTTTCGTTGGCGGCCCCTCAATTGATTTGTACATCCTCATTCTGAATGAGAAGGTATAAATTTTATGTAAAATTTTACGTCGTTGGTTTCCATCAATTCTCAAAGTTTTGCGACCCCCTGAGCCAGAAAAAACGATTTTTACGAAGATGTCTGTCTGGCACGATAACTTTCGAAAGACTGATCAGATTGGATTGAGGTTTGGCATACATTTTTGAGGCCTAAAAAGAAAAAACGGCTTTATTAACCTGCCATTTTTGACCAATGGTTCTGGTGTCGTCCATCAAAATTGCTTTTGGAAAAATTGAAAATTCCATTTTCTGGCTAAACCATGCAAGATAAAAAAAATATTGAGAAGTAAAATTGTTCATCCCAAAGATAAGATTCCAATAAATTTTCCAGAGACCAATGTAGATCTACACATTTGCGTGAGACTATTTTCGTTTAATACGAATTTTATTGAGAAAATACAGAGTCCGCATCATATGGCCAGTCAAAATTTTTCGTTTCAGATAGATCTACAAAATCACATTCTGACCAATTTTTATACGGACAATAGTTTTCATTTTAAACGTGGGAAATGCCATAAAAATCCAGAATTTAAATTTATAGCTCAACCACGCAAAATACGATGAAAAGTCCGGCATCAAAGTTTCTCACCATAAAAAGAACCATAAAATTCCCTGTATCCATTCTTTGATATCACCCATAGTTTGGCCTGTATACTTTTTTGAACTATAAAAATAAAACAGTGAAAATGCGTCTGTATTATACGTCTACGATGAAATATTACAATATACATTTATTAAAATGATACACTTGTTAGGTCTAGGGTAAATGCGAATATAGATTATTGTGAAATAAGGAAAAAAAATTGAAAACCGCTGCAAAGTAGTTTGGTGGGCGCGTTTCTTATATGGTGTATCATTCATTGAGATCATTTCATGAATTCCTAATATTTGAAAAAATTCCACTCACAAACGAAAAATTAATAACTTCTTAAACGCCTAAAAATGTCAATTTTCGTACGGAGATTGCTATAAACATGCTATTGAATTATATCAACTAATTACCACCCCGTGTTTGAAAAAATTTGGGTTAAAGAGCTTGATATTACTGCTAATACTGGAATGGATATTCTTACAATTTCGAATATTTCAAATTCAGTTTTTGTCATTCTGACGGTATTTGATGAATGAACCTCAAACTTTTTTGTTAAAAAACGATTTATTTCATTTAAATCTGCGTATAAAATTATTTTTCTCAGCATATTATCAAAACTGCAAAAAAAAATCCATATCTAAAAAGATTTAATAATGATAAAGAATACGATATCTACTTTATGTCGTAACATCTGAGTAAGCAATCCTGGATGGAGGTACAGAAATGATTATAACGTACATTTTGTTTGAAAGAGTTTAACATAATATAAAAAATTTCACATTTTGGGTATACTAAAATTGAGTGCGAAGCATGAGACAAATGATGGTAATGTATTCGCTAAAGCCAAAGGAGCCTTAACAGAAGGGCATTAACAATTAACAAATTACAGTTGTCAATACTTATATAATATATATGTGCTTCCCGATGATTAAAATTAGTAGATTCTTATGAATATGAATTATTTCGTCCATATATATTTGACCTGGGTTAATGTGATGGAAATAATTAATTCGTTCACTAAATTCGCATTCAGATCCCTAGTAAACTGAACATTCAAAATTACAACATCTCTTGAAACTAAGACCTTCAATCTTTTTATAATAATATTTACCATTCGCTCTAATTATTTCAAAGCTGAAACTTGTAATATTTTCTACGAATTTGAAGCAGGGACAGCTAAACGATGCTGAGTCCACTTTTTGATGAAATGAGTTGTCTTAAAAAATCATACTTTGTCGCATTTTTACATCTATTTCAGTAAAAAATTTAACGTTTCATAATTTTTACCTTAAAATTTAGTATTCGAATGTAGTCAAGTATCTGAATATTTCAAACAATTCAAACTATATAAGTGAATAATACTAGAATATTTCTTTTTTTTTTTAACGAATCGACGGTTTTTATAGGATTTTAACAAGTAGTTCATAGTTGGAGATATTATTATCAAAATTTAAAAAATGTTGTACTTGTACTATAAATATTTCTTCTTCTGTTAAATAGTGTTATTTTTTCATAAAGTATATGAAAATATGTATTTCATATGATTTTCTTAACGTTTTATGTATTATTGCTTCCTCATAGAGGAAGCTTTTGTAACGATGAAAATGTTCAAACTTCATTTTTTGACATATCTCGACATAATTCGACCTCAGGAGTCCGACAATGAGGTTTTCAAGAAATGTTCGCATGTGTGTGTTGGGGGGGGGGAGGGGGGTCAAAAATACTTTTTTAAAGATGACTCGAAAGCAAGTAGAGCTAATGTCATGAAATTTGGAGAGATTATAGTTCTTAGTTGTGCCCATTATTTACTAAGTTTAGAGCCGGCTCGGATAAGAATACATTTTTTTTCGACTTTATATTTTTCTGAAACATCGTTATAAATGTGGATTTTTTTACAATTTGGATTATATTGAGGAAAAAAATGTATATGTAGATTTTATTGAAATTCATTCTTTTTTAAGACAGAAGTTAGAGAATCATTCATTAAGTATCGTGAAAATGGCAAAAAATGAATTTGAAAAATTCGAAGTTTTGAGAATTCTTATCACAGTATTGACAGTAATACCAGACTCAAAAGCTCAAAATTTTCCAAACGCGGGGTGGTATTTAGTCGATATAATCCGAAAGAATGTTTATAGCTATGTCCATAGAAAAATTTCCATTTTTAAGAATTGATGAAGTTTTTAATTTTTCGTTTATAAGTATTTTCTTTTGATATTAGGAGTATAGCAACATTTTGACAAAATAAAATTATAATATATACAGATTGGTCAATTTGTTTAAAGTTTAAAGGATAAAAAATTCTTAGTTTTTGAAATACACGAATATTTTAGGTAAAAAATTTATTTGTATTGATGAAATGAATCTACTGAACTACGTAAAAATCTTCTATGACCTATGTAAAATAAATAATAAACATGAGATAATAATTTATAGGAAATAAATAAGAAACAATAAATAATAAAAACAAAACAATCCTCTATGAGGAAGCATAGTGCTCATGAAATGATCACAATTAAAGATACATCATATAATGAATACGCCCATCAAACTACTTTGCAGCGGTCTTTTCATTTATAATACCAGGAAAAGCTGAACGGTGCTAAGTCCATCGCCATTTCCATTAGATTATTGAATGCACATGTAACGCCGTCTATTTTTTCACATAATGGTTATTAAACTGATCCGTCCACCTACACGAAAACAAATAATTTACTCAATCGGTTGTAAATTGTTCCTCTAGAAATGTTTTTTGTCTCTCCTGTAAAATTTCGTTGATTAGACTTAGCACCGTTTAGCATTCCCAGCTTCAATGGTAGATTGTAGAGCTAGGTAATTAGCGACGGAAACAGCTTACTTAAAAATAGGATTTATGCAATTGTATTGCTATTGCTCAATTCTGTAAAATTTACCTGTTGGGAGAAAACTCTGTCAGTATAGAAGAGTGTGTTTAGGGCAATCGGTTGGATATACAATATTCCATTCAAATGTGAAACTTTATTCTTGTCCATTTGTAAAAGTGAATATTTTCTAAGTCTCCTTATGGATAAACAATATTTATCTTTCTTTTCATTAGGCTTTTTCAAATATTCCAAGCGTTTCGAAATACAGTTTTTTTGCAGTTCTCGTTTACAAAATATTTCTTCACAATTCAAACTAACATTTGCTTTAACATGGGAACTAAAATAATAATTTAATTGAAAAAGATGACCTCTATTTACTGAAAATTCACAGTAACTCGAAAGGTACTGTTTTAATAAGCTATAGGATTATTGTGAATTACAACGCTAATGTTATTCGAGGATCCTATTTTTTATATTTTTTAACTTTAGGTTGACCTGAAAATCTTTTGTGGGAGGCAAAATTGTTAACTTCAATGTTTAATAGATTTTTCACCCTCCCTTGACCATCATCGTCTTTCATATTATGCATATGTGTATTGAATGTTCGTTGAAATTTGACTAATTTTTTACAGAATTCTACTCTCTGAACTATAGTAATATCTATAAGTAGTTGATGCCTATTATTAGAAAAAAATTCGAAACAATGTTTTAATCATGAGCAACATCCAAAGTTAAGAGTAAAATCGGCATGAATTACTTCTGTTACTACTTCTATAGTAGTTTGAAAACATATTCTCTTTTTTGCTGATTGCCTCTATTCGAAAAATTCGAAACAATGTTTATACTTTCGAAGATATCAGTAATTTTATGAACTGTAAAGTAATTTTTTTCATCGATATTTTCTTGAAGAATGACCGAAAACTTTTTAAATACGGCAATTCGGCCCAGATTTTACTACATTTAAAAATTTTACAGCTGAAAGAGTTTAATATTTTTATAAGAGATATGACGGTGATAATAAATTTTTGAAAAATATCAATGTAGGCCAAAGACATCAATATTAAGCCATTCTTCAATAGTGGGCCTCCCGTCTTATTCTCGCCTGAAAATATTAAATAAGAAAATGAACATTAAAGTTGTATTTTTCACGAAGCTTGTTGAAATATGGGTAATTCTCCGTAAAGATGTGTCTTTCGCTTCCTCAAGTAATAACTTTGAAGAAAGATTTTCAATCATTCTAAAATTTTGTAGATTTATTCTTTTTTGGCACATTTATTTACATCACAAACGAAATATAATATATTCTACTGGAAAAAATTTATTAATGAAGTTCACACACCCCAAATAATCATAAATAAGTTGAATATAATGAATATTTTAATCATTTCCTTTCGCAAGCTTATCTTAAAAACTATGATTCCATACTAGACGCTTTTTCAATTTAAGATGTATATATGTCACTAAAAATTCGTTCAAATATTTTCCCTGAATTTTTTTTTGGCGGCCGGAGTATACACTGTAAAAATAATGAATTATTCCAGGGCTAATTTCAGGTATTAAAATAAGTCTCAGAAGAAAACAGTCTCGAGTGGTACTAAAATGAGACCACTGGTGGGATCCCAGCATCATTTGTTTTACATTAAAAATAGCAGAATGAAGTTATTCTATTCAAAAACAGAACACGCAAAAAATGATACCGTAAAAAAGAGATATCTAGTTTCCACAGTGTACAGTTGGATGACTTTCCCAAAATTTTTTTGAGTTTTTCAATTAATAATACACTAGAACCTCGAATTAGTTCGAATATCAGGCATTGCTTACTTTGATCGTGAGTCTCTTCCAAGATGTTCTACAATGCAAACAGTCAGGAGGAACTGCGTAACTCCGCTGAGCTCGGCGCCTCTCACTCTCGGCCCCTCAAACCCCGTATCGACGAATGCGAGGCGGCGGAAATCCTCTCTTTCGCCGTCTTCGACCCATCGCCCACGAGTGCGAGCTCGCAGGCATCCTAGGAAAGCAGTAAGTGGAGGCGAAGTATGTCGAAGTCCCAGTGTACCTCATATCTTGGACAAATAGATCCACATGCTACATCTACGTATAATTCCACAGTAAAAATGACAAGATTTTCATTTAAACCAATATAAACGAGGGTAAAGTGTTGCATATTCTTATTATGTGTAAACTCCGTTCGTTGTTGAATTGGTGACTTCTTGGGAAATAAGGCAGTATCAACGTAATGACTGCTTGAAGAAAGTAGATGTGAATTTATTCTCCAAAGAACTGTTTAATTCACTCATTTTCAGGGCAACAGTTTGCGTTTTTGTATGGCTTGTGAACTGCGAACGCCCTCGTGTGTCTTGTGGACACGGAGTGACCTGGAAATTACAGCTCTCTGTATCCATCTAGCAAGTCCCTTGGCATGTTTTTGGCACGCGGGCCTCGAGTGTCTAATATGCACTTTTGGATCGAATTTGTAGTCCCAGTAAATCTTGCACATCTCGTTTTCGTCAATTGACTCTATCTCTCTTGGAATGTTCGGCAGAGCAGGGTCGCGTTTAACACCATAAGAGCGACAAAGATGGTAATAGAGCACTCTTAGGGCCGCATTGTGTCTGTGGACAAACGTCGTTCCCGCCTGAGAAGGACACGCGGATAGTATGTGCCATAGGTGCTCAGAATGTGCATGATACGCTCTGCACCTGTCGCTGGAAACTTCTTCACGTAAGATGCGACTACGGTATACCAAGGTGGAAATGACACCATCCTGACACGCGAAAATAAAACCCTCTGTGCCTGAATTAAGTGCGGATGATTTAAGGAAAGCAAACGTTAACTCCGTCGACAAGGACTGATCTTTCACATTTTTGTGAAAGTTCCCGTGCATTTTCTTGTCATCCAAAGCCTTCTACCAGAGTCTTGACCTTCTGCTCCGCGGCCTTGTAACGGAACGCTTCTTTGCCAATCATCTTCTGGTTCCTGACAATTTCCAGGAGAGGATCTCTTCCATTTGCCACGATGTGAGCTGTTCCAAAGATAATTCGGTCATCAATACACTGGATATTTAGAAATCCGCACCCGCCTTTACGGCGTGAGATGTATAAGCGCGGAAAGGAGTTGATATGCAAGCTCTTCTGCATATGCATGGTCTCACGTGTGGCGATATCAAGAGCCGTTAGCTCATGTTTCATCGATGGAACCACCCCAAATGAAAAGAGTAGAACTCGGACAGCAAACATTTTAGTTGCAAATATCTTGTTCAATGCCGACAGATTGGAAGACCAAATCTGTCGAAAGAAACGCTTGTATCTACTTCAGAGAGCCTCCTTCACTGATGTCATATCCTGATTGCGGCCTTCTGACACGTCCAATCTACAGTCCATACCAATTTCTCGTGTACCCCTCGACGATTTTTGAAGAATCCTTGAGATGCTGAGTTCCAGAAGCATAGTAGATCTTCGAGTCATTCATATAAAATATATGAGTGCCCTTATGCTCACGATTATTAGATCCGCAGCAGAGGTGTCATGCAAAAGAGAAGGGGGCTCATGGTGTCAACCTGAAAGACACTCTTTCAGAAGGTGACGTTGTTAGTTGTCACACGATGGTTTCCAAATGAGATAGTAAATATGGTTTTCCAAAGGGACATCTCTCTATGCATCCCGCTATGTGTGGATGAACCTTCAAGCTTTCTAACAGGCAGATGATTAGTCTATGGGAAGTTGAACGAAAGCTTTCAGGTAATCAATCCAGGACATCGACAGATTACGATTGTAGACTAAAGCGTCTTTGCAGATGCTTCTATCGATGAGCAGGTTCTCCCGTCAGCCGACTACGCTTCTCTTCGATCTACTATTTTTTACCAATATCAGTACCTCAAAATACGTTAGTATACATGGTTTTAACAGAACGAGAGCAGAATTAGTTATGAACGTGATTTTTCCAGATTTTTAATTTCGTGGATTTTTTTTTGTGTTCTTCTGAGGAAAATATGAAACTTTTTGGGCCTCACCCGAGTGATATTTCACTGTAGGATTAGAAAAAAGATTTTCAAAATGGTTTCAAACCCTTTACTCAAAAATTCGGAAAATTCATGAAAGTAAACAATTAACTTTCTTTTTAGCTTAAGGACGCCACCACGGAAGGGATTTGGCTTAATGGTATAATAATAAAATATTATCAGGGTTTATTCATATAAAGAGCCGTAGAGCCCTCTACGAAAGAGCTATCATTAGGAATTTTCACTTGTGACTTCAAACCAATCAAGTTTGACGTTGCTAGCTTCTCTTCGCCGAGTGCTGAGGGGCAGTGATGCCAATGTGGGCGCCCTGAGCTATTGCGCGTATAATTTTCTAATTAATAAATTTTATATTTTCATTAATTAATAAGTAATATTTCCAAGAAGCATGGAATTTGTAATAATTTTTATTGTAAAATCCCATTTCTGATGTAAAATGCAATGGCAGCTTTCTGAAGTTAGAGTGAACTTTTAACTGCGAGTGAACTTTTTTTTAATGCAAGTGTGAATTGCGAACTACCCGCAGAATTACAAAATTCATGTGAAATCCAGTGAAATCATCGAACCTTTGTAAGATTGCATTTATTTCCACTTTGCTGTGAGTCGCTGGCAAATCTCTACAAACATTTATGAAGAATTATATTTTGCTACGTCAAATTACGAAAATGTGCGACTCCAAAAATTCTGCGAAAGTTTAAGATTTGTTACTACCGCGTGCTACGAATATTCCGTATTTGGAATGCATATAAAATCCGTGAAATTTCGCATACAAATTCCTTAAAAATGTCATGTAAATTTGAAAAATTTGCCGTGAAAAGTCAAGTCAATACTAATCATAACTAATAAGAAATAACTAATAATACTATAATGTTATACTATAACCTATTACACAGAGTCTGAAAAGTACTATTAAACTTCTGGCACTTCACCTTTACCTTAAAACCAGCATCATAAAATGTGTTGGTTTTCAAACTTTTATGTTTTTATTTGATTTGTGATGTAATCTGTATGATAGAATGAAATATACCACTATCGTATTTTCTTCCATAACTGTATCCATTACAGTGATCGACAGCACTACTATTTTAAGTAAAATTTTTATCTTGCAGAGCATTTGGATCAAAATTTTGTATTTCCCCTTTTTTATGTATCATGTGCTTACATCTCATGATAACTTTGCGAAATACACACTCTATATCTCGAAAAAACATCAAGAATTTTGAAAACATACAACTCCAAGTACAAACACGAGCAATGGGAAGCAATGTTATCTCCGCAAAGGTTCGCCATTTTAGATTTTTATGGCTTAATGAGAATACTCTACACAAAGAACACACACAAGCCAATTGAAGACGCTCCTACTTCACGTCGATCAACTAAAAGCGTGTAAAAGTGTCTAACCTATCGAACCTCTCTGTTGTTTCATACTTTCAGGGCACTCCTTCATAAATGAAATGGCAAAAAATTTTCCCAAAACCTTTGTCTTATGTCTACATGTGTTTTTAGTTTCAAAAAAATCGTAAGAAAAGTTTAGTCGACACGGCAAACTTTGTAGTAATTTCGATACCCTAGGATACGGTTTACGTGCATAAGGTGCTAATCTTATTTTTAATTATCTTAACTTTGGAACAGTCAACTTCTTTCTAAATGCACGGACCATTAAATAGCACTTTAATGAATCTAAATTCCCAATTTGAAAAAAAATCTTAAGAAAATTACTTCATCCTGATAATACCTTAAATAAAAGTACCCTTTTTTATTATTTCAATTTATTTTAACCTTAGTTTTTCAAAAAATGCTTGTGATCACTGAAAGGCACGTGCAAAATCCTATTAGGCTTGATTTAGACCACGTATTTCTTATTGATGTTTTAATGAAAATAACCAATTTATTCATTCATTGTATGGGACATTTTAAAGTTCGATGAACACTTTCATATCCCCTCTAATGAAAATTCAACTCTGATTGAGCAAAATTCTTATATAGAAATCGGACATGGTCCTTTTCCCTTGGTAATCTTATGGGAATTTTAGGGCGCATAATGTCTTAATATCAATCGTTTTGGCTGAAATTTGAAAGGATTTTTTTCCGAGAACCTGAAAACTTTAGTAGTTTGGTTGACCTTTTCTCAAAAGCCGATTTTTGGGAACATCCTAGTGGTCTTTTACCTCTCGCTAAAGGGATAAGAAAAGAAAATCACAATTTAGTCATATATAATTTATTCGTTTATTATATGGAACGTTTCAAAGTTTTATTTTCGCCAATGTTTGAATAATCATCTTGTTAGTATGTCTTTGTACTGCATATTTAGCAATTACTTTCCGGGATTATAGTAACAACGTCCTTGGCGCCAAGAGGGGTCATTCTTCTGACAATGCATGCCTCCACAACAACTGCCTTGAGAACCATTATCTCCAGAGCATGGGCTGTCGTGCCCGTCACAGGCCATTGCACAATAAATTAGTGCCAATACCATAAATATGGTTATCATAGATTTTGCAGATAGCATCTTCGTTATCTGCAAATAATGGCGAATAAAAGTTTATTTAAATTCACAATAAATAAGAACACCTTAAAATAAATTCCACTATACTGAAACTTACAACTAATATGTGGACACCCATTTTTTAGCATTTAAAATTTATTAATTTTCCATTTTAGTGTAAATTATAATATTTTCTCAAATTTGAATAACATCTGAAGTAATAAACATTTTTGAATGTTCATGCAACTACCAATTTGAGATGCAAATTTATGAAAAATCACAGTAACATATCAGCATAATTCAACAATTCTTTTCTTGCATTGTGCAAGAAGTTGAATTTAAACAAAAAACTTGGAAAAATTCCAAGTCATCTCATTTGTAGGAAAATAATAATAAAAATCAAATGAATGTATATTTTAAAGTTTTTTTATAGCAAATTTATAATTACATATTTCATATATTTAAAAAAATTGATGAGCAGAAACAGTTCAGTTTTTAACTCTAGATCCATCAAATTAAAAATCTAAAATCAAACTTCTTTGAATGCTAAAAATTGGTGTCCACATACTAAGTGGTGATAATATACATTATGTAACTCTATAGCACGTTACAACTACA
Source organism: Melikaiella ostensackeni (assembly GCA_032362435.1). Taxonomy (NCBI): domain Eukaryota; kingdom Metazoa; phylum Arthropoda; class Insecta; order Hymenoptera; family Cynipidae; genus Melikaiella; species Melikaiella ostensackeni. Next base: position 10,676 of record JAUMHM010035448.1, read on the forward strand.
TATAATCTTTTTCATGGATATTCGTATCAGTGCACAAAATGAATTTTGAATAATCAATTTATTAAATATTTTGTAAACTTATTCCGTGAATTTTCAAATTTTCCCGATTGAAGTAGATGTTCTTTCCAACTAGAACTTCACATAAATTGCACAATTCCGATTAAGTACGTATACTGATCATGTATAGACTAGATATCTTCAAGGGAGAGTCGAGACACGAGGTACTCCAATTTTGATTTGTGCCGCTGTACCGGAACACGTTGATATTTTATTGAATTTGATTGGCTTGAGTTGACGCAATTTTCAAATTACAGTTTCAATTGGAGGGGAATAATATTTATTCTCATACACATTAGTGCTGTGTTTTTTAGCCAATTGAACGATCAATAAATTAATTACGAACAAAAATCGGTAAAACAATCAACGACAATTTCAGTTAATCCCATAAATTCAGCCAAAACGATCAAAATGAATGATCAGTTAACCTATTAATTAGTAACCTAGGTTATTTTTGAAAATATCAATAGTTTGGCTGATATTTTATTTTGATCATTTTAACTAAATTTCTTCGATTAACTGAATTTTTCATAGTTTCCTTTAACTATTTTTTATTATAATCTATTTCTTGATCGATTAATTTGTTGAAGCATACATCACTAATACACATATGCTGCAAAAATTTCATAAACAGAAGAAATAATAAAAACTAACACAGTTCAAACTTTTCGCGCCCCATGAAAATATCAAGGTTCCGATACAGCAGCGACCGTTGGATAGGGGAACTTGCCTCTAATCTCCCTAGAGAATCTTTAGTGTAGAGACTAAAGATGTTTTTAACAAATAAAGAAAAACAAACGAAATCGAGAGAAGGCTAACAACGTACATGGGATCAGAGAAAGAAATAAAAGATTTAAATTATTTACATTATTATTTTAACAAATAGAGAAAAAAATTGTGAAATATGGACTATACATAAAAAAAACTTTCCATAACAAATAAGATTATTACAAAATATGTAGAATGGAGATAACATGTTTTTGAATGAAGACATTGATTATTCCGCACTGTGTTTGACTGCGTCTCCAGATTTTCGATTTAATATTGATTTTATTATTTTTTTTTTAATTGTCTTTCTGGCCGAAACACTGTATAATTCAAAGTCTTACTTCAAGCCTAAAATTAAATAATAATGAAGAAATAATAAAATATCTGCAGGCAGTTGACAAGTACGTGAATGTCATGGTAATCATCAACGTAGTATGTAGTAAAAAAAACCTGTCAACTGTTTGCAGCGCTGTTATGCCATTTTTTATGAAAAAAGCTTGAGGTTCTTCTACGATAAGTCCAAAGGGTTTCTACGGTGGTTGTTTAACCAATTATATATAAATATATATGAGCAATAAATAATAGGGTCAAGTGCGAAATTATCAATATTCTAGTTTCAAATATTTTAAATGATACACGATTAAGATTTGTATAGACTGTATTTGGACTTACGTTGTAGGTACGGTAGGTACTTCACAAGCTGATGTCTTCGCTACAGCTCTGGATCGTATGAATTGTTAGTGTCGATGATTCCTATTTATTCAATGCCGCGAAATGCCAGACGTCATGATTTTGCGAAGGTAGACAATAATAAAGTTGGATTTCCATAAGATATTTTCCGCCAAATTATCTTTTGCCAGATAAATAAGGAAACTCCTTGTTCTTACCATTATGTCACAAATCGCACATTGCATATCGCGTTTGCAATCGGATCAGCATAAACTAGGATTTTCCTCATTTATTTACATTTCTTTCAGAATAATAAATGTCCACTTATATTGTTTCGTCCTTGGTTTTCATCTGCATTTTTTTTTCACCCAAGTATTTATAAATAATTGTAGTATTCGAAGTAATTGTATGTGGTCAGATGACATAACCGCGGAGCACAATAAATAGTATTTCTTGACATATAGTTGGATTCGATCACGTTGAAGGAAAACGCGACACTGTACTCGAAAAAAAAAGTTGAAAATCAGGTTTTTCCTCTTAGTGATTTTGTATTTATGCAAAATAATTGTAAACATGAAAGCACGTGAATGTATCACGTTACTGCGTTGCATGACTATAGGAAGCATCGACATATTTATCAAGACTCGATAGTGAGGTGTGGCAAGGACGTCAGACTATCAAATCGAAATAAATTTCAGTTCAACCGGTAATAGATTTTTACATGCTCATTCTGAATGAGAAGGTATTAGTTTTATGTGAAATTTGACATTGATGATTTTTATAAATTTTCCACATTTTGAGACCCCCTGAGTCAGAAAAAACGATTTTTACGAAGATGTCTGTCTGTCTCTTTGTAGTCTGTAGTCTGTAGTTTGTATCCTATAGTATGTCTGCAGAATCGTGTGGGCACGATAACATTCGAAAGATTATAAAAGGACCTACAAAATCATTTCTAACCTGTTTCTGATAAAACTCACCGTTTTTCTATTAAATATTGAAAATTCTATTGCCAAATCGAAAATTCAAATTTTGGTGATTATATATTATAGATCTTTTTAAAGCATTTATTCATTTTGCACACAGATGAATTTATAATAGGTACATCGGCTATAATTCACATAAAAACCTTATATGATATATATTTTATACAATATATTATGAGTGTACTTCATAAGGATATATTAAATATAATACAATTTAATACAGCTTCGCATGCATGCACGCTCAAGAATATATACCTTTCAATTGCGAAAAAATATGATGAATGACTCAAATTAATATGAATTAAATTATTTTCCTTTCAAATTTGCATTTTCCGAATGTATTAGCGATATAGTAACAAATTTCACTTCAGTTTTGATACCGAGACATTTCTTGTGAATTTCTGATAATTGTGCTACACTTTCTTCAAGGACGACAATGAATAATCAGTGCATACGAGTACTATGTGAAATTTTCGCGAATCACAGGATGATATGATGATCTGTTCGTTTTGCTGAATTTTTAGTGTTTTACTAATCGTCGGCACTGATTCCTTCCAAATTTCACAGTCAATCATTCGGCGTTTGCTTGCAGACAGCATTGAAAATATATCTGTAGCCATTTCTTAAATAAAATTAACTCCGTTAATAAAAAAAAGAAGTTAATGTTTTTCTTTAATATGCTTATTTAGATTTTTTATTCTGAATTAACGATTTCAGAAGGAAGTCAAATAATTCCAAATTTTTCTATGGCAAATAAAAATTGAAAGTACAAATAAATTTGTAATTGAAATTCATTTCCAATTTAACGAAATATTGAAGAACCTTAAGTTTCATTCAATTTGCCAGTCTCTTTATATTCATACTCCTGGCGTCCCAGACGAAAAAGCAGAAAAATTCAAGGACTATAAATTTTCACCAATAAAACCTTCTTATGAACGGATTTCTGTGAAATAAGGAAATATTTATGTTAAAAGTGGCGTTTTTAATCTTTAAACATCTTGATAGGAGATATTTATATTAAGGTTTGATTATTGACGTACAAAATTAGTTTAAAACGGTAAAACGTAAAATGATCAAATCACTTACCTTTCAAGAATCTTCAGATTTTTATCATTTCTTATCTACCAATTCGCAGAATAGAACCTCAATTATTCAATGGTTAGCACGTCTCTTGTTCATTTTGACAACTCTTAACATTTTTAAACAATTAAAAAGGCGCTGTTCTAACCTTTTCCTTCATTCACCTTTCAGAACTGAGTGTAGCATCAAGATAAATTAAATATTTTCAACATGTACAAAAATTTGCACTCCTTTCTTCATATCTAGAATTAAAGATACAAGTTTCTATCTAGTCTAATCTGCCTTATCTAATCTGTCCAAGTCTAATCCTGCCTTAATCGATCTTAAAAAATAATATCATTCTCTTCAAGAAATCATATAATAATTGATTAGTTTATATATGGTACATACACATAAACATGTTTTCTTTCTATATCAAAGATACTGTTGTTATTATATAACATTCATTATGATATTATTCTTCTGCGGTTCTGTATGTGATAAAAAGCAGATAAAAAATAATTTACTCACTTGTCTTTCCATGTCATAACACTCCTAACCATTTCTAGTTCGTTCATTTGACATGCATTATAGTGAATTTTCTATTGCATATACTCATTTGAAACGTCGACGGCTTGCACAAAATAGTTTATTAAATATATTAAATCTACATATTTAATTTATTCAAGAAATATTAAATAAAAAATGTCATATTTTTTAATGTACCCATGTTTCGTAGTTTGTAACTTACATGTAGGTTACTAACCATCGTAACTTTTTACCTTGGTCTATGTAACATTAACCGGTTAGTTACGTTGGAAGGCTTACTAGGTTATCACGAACAAACAAAAATCTATATGCGTCTTACCAAAAAACGGCTGAGAGTAAATTAGTAGACCTTTTTGGGATAAACAATTTTTCTCATTGAAATTTTTTCGTATCTTGCATATGTTAGCTGAAATATTGAATTCTTCATTCTTAATAACATTTTTTACGATGAAAACAGAAACTCTCCATCTTGTCAGAATGTGTTCTATATTAAGTTTGTAGATTCGCCTGAGATAAACAATTTTGCTTGTTGAAATTTTTTTAACATCTCGTGTCATTTGGCTCGAAATTTCATTTTTAGGTTCTTCCTTGGATATTTTGATGGATAAAAACAAAACCGTTGGTCAAAAAAGGCTGGTTAACGAACTTGACCTTTATTTTAAGGCCTTGAAAAAGTATTTTAAAGCACAATCCAAACCCGTAATTCTTTCGAAAGTTATTGCCCCTACAGACGAACAAACTACTACTATGAGAACTGAAATCCTAGCAATTGAATGGACGAATTAAATAGAAAAACAATTTTCTTGAAAAAAGTCATACAGTTTCGACAAATTGGAAAACGAAGTTATGACTTTGAATCTTGCATAAAACTGATATTTCAACTTTAAATGAAGGTAGCAATTATAATTTGGCATAGTTTAGAGAAATGAGAAATTTGTTTGTACATTATTTAGCACTGAGTGCAGAGAAAAACAGAGTAATTAAAAATAATTTTACAGTCTCGAGAAAACTGTAATTGTATTTCTTGCTTTGAGGCTAAAAAGAGTCTCAAAGCCAACTTTGGGCGCCAATAATAGTAACTTTAATTATTATTATTTTTCTTA